>APFE030196450.1:0-17372 GCA_000404065.3 Pinus taeda
GAGTTGCAGTGCACTGTAGACCATATAAAATCTAATCCAACGTCCAACCAATTATCCTTCTCATCTCTAAGACCAGACAACATAACCAACCACCTACAACCAAGTACCTAGCCGTCAATTCGCATCCAGATTCCAGTTTTCATCTATTTTTCTCAGGTAATTCAAAATTTCCTATTCTTTCCTCTTCTATCATGGCACCTAAATGAAAATCCAAGACCGATGAGGACAATCATATTCTCCCCCTACCATAGATTTAGATCAGCAACGACTGGTAGAGAAATACTACAAGATTTCTAAAACTAGTTGTGAATTTGACCTGTTCAAGCTTCACAACTAGTTAAAATAGAATTTCTTAGACCAAATCGATGAACTAAGCCTCTTGGATTCTCTCCTACCATAATTCATCTTCCCTCAGTCATACCACTTCCCCAAATCCATCTCCTGGTGTCAATTCAGGTATATCACAAGCCAGAGGGAAATCGTGTTCCAAAACAATGATGTCCTCTTCACTATCACTGCAGAATCCATCTCCCAAATGCTTCAATTTCCAAATTTTGATTCTCTGCAACCACTTTCAGTAGATTCCCTCATGGAAATCTACAAAAACCTGACCTTCCTACATACAACCGAGATTTTTGATTTTTTCTCCCTGAGGATGCCCAATTACCCAAGAATAACCCCCCATAATCATCCTCTATGTTCACTGAGATGACTAAACAAGTAATTTCAATTATTTCATGCATACTTGGCTATCAAACAGATCAATGGGTTGATGAGGCCATTGTTGGTTTCTTATCCATTTTCGCAACTGGTGAGAAACCCCCTATTTCCAATTACAATGAGTTCATTTCAGAATCAATTCATGACCAATTCCTCAATCTTTCTATTGAAGGGACTTTTAGATATGCTTCAGTGTTGGTTTATTTGTTTCTTTATCATCAACTAGATAGTTTTTCATTCCCTTTGCAAAAGTTAGATGAGCAGGGTAATCCACAGTCAGAAATCCATTGGAAATCCTTGGTGAGGAAAAATTCCACTGAGTACACCTTCTCTGATTATGTTGATCAATTTTTACACACCATATCCTATTTATTGAACCATAATATAGATCCTATGATAAGACCACAGATACAAATAATTTTGCATCTCAATGAGTGGACTAAGACAGGGGATTGGTACTTGTACCAAAATTATACCGAGATCAAAGTTTATGGGTATGAATTTCCACCATACATGCTGCCAAATTTTGTTCCTATAAGTATATTATCACTGGAATATATAAGGAAAATGATTCATATGGATGATCTTCATTTTGTTGCAAAAAAAAAAGAAGTCTCAGTTCAAAATCAAGGCACAGGTTAGACCATTTATTTGTAACACCAGAGCAGCGGGTAAGGAGGCAAACTTGATCCTTAAGTAGATGAACTTCAAATTGAGTTTCACATGGCCATATGACCCTTTTGGCATCATTTATAAGCTGAGAGTGGAGTAGAAAACCACTCCCTACACTCACACTCCTAGACCAGAAATAGAAAATTTCATGAATCAAAGTCAGTGGGAGGAGAATACAGTACAGGACGCAAAAGAATAGATGATAACTACGACTGCCTCACAGACTTCAGTACCTCAAGAAAAAAGAGACAAGAGACCAATGGAGGATGATTCCCCTTCAGTGACAAAGATTGGAGTCAAGGAATTTCAGACATATAAGAAAAATCACAAAACTAATAATAAATATGTTTTTCAGCAGGAGGATGAGGGGCAGGCCACCATAGTCCTAACAGGCCATCATGTTCCTACAAGAGGAGAAGATACCTTTACAAGGTCTCCAGCTTCCTCAGTTTCCCAATATCCACTAGATACAGATCAAACATCAGAATTGGTCCAGGACCAAGATGAACCAAATATCTTTGCAAAATATAGAGAAATTAAGAATAAGAATGAGCAGCTCAAGGCCTCCACATACACCCAATTCTGGAAGCAAACAACTTCTTCACTGCACAGGCTTCTTTCAACCTTTGATACAGAAAAGGGGAAAATGCAAATTACATTCCTTCAAGCATAGGTTCCATTTCTGAAGACTCCAACTGATTACAACAAATCAATTTTCTCCTTTGATGTTGAGCATATTCACCCCATTGACCAAATAGATCTACATAAACAAACTGGTGAAACTTTGTACTCTACTTTGACCAACATTGCCATGACAACTTCCAAGTTGCATGCCTCACTCAACAATATACATTCACAATTGAAGCTTGAAAATATTTCATCTTTCGCTAAGGACACTGGGATCAAATGATTAGAGGACCTAGTAATTAAACTAGGCTATGACTCCAAAGATGTGAAATAAGCAGAAGAAATTGCGAGGAGAAAAAAATGCAGACATATCATCATTTAGGAAACAAATCAAACTTCCTCCACTAAATATCCCCAAGCCAAGGAATTTGGGGAGCTTGAAAAATAGAAAGAGAACATGTTCAAGATAATACTTGAACAATGCAGTGAGATTAAGGATATGGAAGTGGAGATGGAAAGACTGCTTAAGGAAAAAGAGAATTCATCATAACTAACCATAGTTCATATAACAACAGTGCCTATTTCAATTGCTACCACAATAAGAGCATATACATCGACAACACAAAAAGCCCAAATGGAAAATTCTTAAAATGAATTAGTTAAATCCATAGAAGACTTGTCCATCAGAGGGCAGGAAATTGAAAAATTAAAAGCCCAAGTTAAAACTTTGCAGGACCAAAAATTAAATATAGACAATTCATACATAACAGAGCTGCATAAATCTCATAGGTTAGCCCAAAAGATTGAGTGGTTAGATAATGAGCCTGCGATGGCTCAAATGCTAGCATAGGCTAAAGAATACATCTGGGTTAATATAAATGAGGCCATCACATAAATTTGGCCTTCGATTGAGATAATATTTAAACAAGAGGACTTAGTTCAAAGATCAAAGGAGATAATGGAAGGAGTCATAAGCATCTTAGGACAGAGGCCAAGGGAAGCTAGCACCTTAATTAAAATTTTGAATCAAAAACCAAGGATGAGTTAGCAAATTTTGAAATTGCAGATAGGATAGAAACTATCTTGGAAGTCAAGAGAGTCCTTACTAAAAGGAACATACTAGTATAGTTGGAAAACAAGTGCCAACACTTAGAAACTAGCATCCAAAAGTTTCATAAGAAGTTCAATGCATTACATTTGAAAGGAATGTGAGGACTGAAAGGAATTGGAGACAAGTTAGTGCCCCTACCAGATTATCATCAGAAATTGTACTCAATAGCTCGAGACAAATCAAAGTTTTCAGCTATCAAAAGCTCAATTACAGGAAAAGATTTCGTGGAGGCTTTGGAGTTCGATCTGCATATTAGAGTTGAAGTCAAGCACTTATTTCTGGTTAAACCAACTTTCCAGAAATACACTGAGGTAGATGAGACTTACAGAAAATTAGTTAAAATGCCAATTCCAGATGAAGACAGGTGGGACCAACTATGTCAAATTTTGGAGTAAAAAGAAAATTTGTCTTCAGTAATAGAGAATCACTCTTTCAGACCCATTCATCGACAACAAGCCTCGAAGATAGTGACAGATTATCACATCTTTTCAGTGATCTATATTTTTGTTCTATTTTACAAACAGTTTAGGGTGTTTTGTAAAAATATTAAGGTTTTTACTCAAGATATTTTTTGGTAAATTTTGTATAAGTACTTCCCAGATCGAAGTACAAATGTTGGGAATTGTAGCAAGAAAGGACTACCATCTTATGTAAATTTGTTCACTAAGCTAAAGTGTTCATTTTCATTAATACAGACAACATTCCATGATTCATGTGTCAGACTTAAATGGTGATGTTTATTCTACTTGTAATTTTGTAATATCTCTATTCTTTTTCATATGTGTTTCTTTCCTCTATTGTTTAAAAGAAAATTATGGGATGAACTTGTTTTATTACACTTTGTCTTGGCTTTAAAAAATATATATGTTTTCCAACTGAAATTAAATATAGAATTCTTGATTGCTCTATGTTTGATTGATTCTAAACCTTTTTGCTCCCTATCACTCCATCAAGCTCTAAAGATCCAACAACTTGCCTACCTTGCCTTGTTATTTCTGATCTGATATCTATGCACTTGATCACTCTAAGACTTTGACTCCATTTCCCAATGGCCTTACCTTGTAGCCTCAACCAAAAAATTCAAAAAACCAAATTTTGAACCTTAGATCTAGCCTAAAATCCCACTACAACAAAGCTAAATTTGACAGAGAGATCCCTCTCTAAGTTTAGAAGCGCTAGCTGCTAAACTTAAAAGTGGTTTTGCGGTTACCTCTGGATTTCTTCCACAACCTTAAGAAATTATGGAATGATAACAGAATGTTAACAACTTTTCTCCATGTCATAATAGTTCAAAATATTTGTTATCATTTTTATACAATGAGATTTTGGGCCCCATGCATCGATATATCACCTATTTATTGAAATTTTATCTTAGTAGTGGGCTTTGAAGATCAAAAGCTTAGGTTGTGGTGAACACTTTTTCTATGAGAGGGTAACCAATTCTCATTCGAATCAACTCCCCATTCTATTGGGGCTTGGACTTACAAATTATACCTATTAATCCTCCTTGGTTCTCCCTACAGATCTTCTTACTTCCTATTCCAGTTATTTGTATTTACTACCTACTTACATTGTTTATATTGACTACTTGCTTGAATTTATGAATATTACTTGCATGTCTTCTTCATACATACTTAATATGAAGACAAGAAAATAGGCACTAGGAATAGAAATTAAGTCAATAAAAGTATGAGTCCTTATTATCAGGAATTTTAACGCT
This sequence comes from Pinus taeda, assembly GCA_000404065.3. Taxonomy (NCBI): domain Eukaryota; kingdom Viridiplantae; phylum Streptophyta; class Pinopsida; order Pinales; family Pinaceae; genus Pinus; species Pinus taeda. The sequence continues at coordinate 4,851 of APFE030196450.1, forward strand.
AAAATCTAAGTAGTATTGAATCATTTTTGCTAACAAAAATAATGTTATTTATGTGTCATTTTGCATATGGTTTCCTACATCATAATGCGCATGTGCACTTGTAATTAAGTATATATTTGTTATGGCAAAAGATTATTTCAATTTATGTCTCTTTTATAGAAAATGTGTTCTTGGAGATTTTAAATAATTGTTTTCTTTTTATTAGGAATGGTCATCATGTCCATAAAATAATAGTCTATTTTGATTGACTTTAAAATAACACATTGAATTGTTTCCATAATTGTGTTAATTACCGTAGTGTTACCCTTCCTCATCTTTACATTATATCTTTTCTTTATCCCTACATTCATGATAATGGCTCCCATAGTTGTTTTTGCCTCCACCTTCCTTCGATAGAAATACATGTGAGAACCCATCGAAACACATTCATGGGATAGAGTTCCTTTTGTCGAATATAAAAATAACCCAATTTCTCCTAATAACTTAGGATCTTACCAAGATCCTTAAGAGTATAATGATAGTGTTACAGTAGTTTTAGGGAGGTCCCAATGGTCTTAACAAAATTCTTAAGAATATATAATGATCCGAGAGTAAAATGAGAGTTGAAATATTTTGACTAGTCCTCAAGAATGAGTTCCACTTTACTGAAGAAAAGAACTAGGGGTTGCCACATAGTATAACAACCTTATTTATTATATTTTATATTTTAAAATGAAGGTAAAGAATCCATGCTTGGAGATGCACACCTCCTCCCTTATGACTTATGCTCATAGAGCTTCAATGCATAGAACAAGTTTTGATATCTATACTTTGGTTTAGAAAAATGTATTGCTTTATTGATATCTATACTTTGGTTTAGAAAAATGTATTGCTTTACAATTAATTATACACATACAACTTTTTCTATCCTTGAAGACGTAGTTATCAAATTTCAATTGGGGAAATTTTCATTGTTTAAAATTTAATACGGAAAAAGTTTGGAAGTATATATCTTTCCAATAATTGAATATATCTTTTTTCGATATTTAAAAAATAAATTGAAGTAAAACATTATAATATTGAAAATTTTAAAAACACTTCAAAAATTATTATCAATACTATAGGTTGTAAACATAGTTTTACATCATAATAGTACTTTATGAGAATTTAAGTATTCATTTTTCTATCCAGCTATACCATAAATTATGTGATACCTAATATAAAATGAACTTCATTAAAATTCCACGTTATAGTGAACAATATTTATTCCAAATTACTAATTAATTTTATATTTGAAATGTACTCATATGTTATATATGATCATAATATATCAAATCACTTTTTATTTTATAATACAAAATGTTAATATTACAATTTAGTATTTATTTAATTTTTAATTAAAAATCCACTAATATTATAAACAATCAATATTTATATATTATAACTATAATTAAATTAATTAACACCGTAAATAATAATAAAAATTACTTTGATAAAGTACATTATATAAAAATCAAAATATCATTCGTTAATCCTTGAATTAATCCGTATCTAAACTATCATACTAAACCACAAACTAAATCAAATTCTAGAATATTCAAAAAAAATTAGGTTAGTAGGACCAAATTTGGTAAACCATGAACTGAATCAAATTCCAAAATATTCAAATTTTTTTAAGTCAATGCGACCAAATTTGGTAACTGTGCTAGAAGGGAAACTTTTAAATTTAGTCTAATTTCTCTACTTTGCTATTTCGTTATGGTAAATCATTATGAGTCAATTTCACACAAGAATTTAGTATATTAAATTTCCATATTCAACAATATTTTTTATTAAAATAGGGCGATATTAATGACCCTAACAACAATGTGGAGGCCAGAAAAGGGAGTGTGACCCCAAACTAATTTCCACAAGATATACATATCGTAGTTGTTCATGAATTCCAACTTAGTAGTGCGCAAATATATGGTGATAATAGTTGCCTAGACAACAAGGTTGAGGCTAGAATAAGGTACAACCCCAACTAATTTTCATGAGATATATATGTATACATGAATCTGTGGTGTGTGAAGGCATGGGCATGATAATCGCCTAGGTGACATTGTTGAGGCCTAAAGAGGGCCATACCAAACCAATTTTACACATATAATATGAATCATAGAACCTTTTTCCAAATCGTAGTGAATGATTATACAATACGCATAAATTCAACCATTGTTGCAAAAAGGGAGAGTTTTGGCTTGACTTTTAGGCAACACATGGCCAAAGTAATGGTACAACTTGCCTCATCTATAAGTGGTCAATTCCAACCATGAGCTATAATTTGTATCCTATCAATTCCAAAAGTTACAGTACATATAGGCAAACAAAAGTAAAGTAGTAGTTGTCCTAAAATTTCATATTTACAATACAAATTTTATGTCCCACGCTTATATAACATACAACACAGTTTTGATATTCAACAACATGTAATATAAGGTGTAAACTCTAAAATTTTCAACAGAATTAGACCAAATAATTTAGATAGCCATGAACGTTGCATAGATAACCATCATGAATTATATAACACATACACATTTACTCATAAATCACACAGAGATATAGACATCATTGATTATCATAAAAGAGAATTACTCAGTGTTAATAAGTTAAAAGAGCCTAAACCAGGTTACTTATTAGGTCAAGTTGAATTCAATTTGCAACTAGAGAAGGCACTCTCACTCTCCTCCCAATCGTAAGGCAGCTATGCCAAGCTCTGTCCTGTAACTACTCACCCTTGAACTTGGTCCATAGTTTGAGAAACAAATTTCATAGGGTAACACACCAATTGGATTGGGAGATTGGTGTCACTTTGCAGGTGGTTTAATAACAACTTGGAAGCACTGGTAGTTTCACAATTGTGGCAAGCAACAACGATTTCATAGCCTTAGCAAGAACCTAATGCCTTCAGTTCAATCTCTCTATTCCCAAATTGGTAACACCAGTGCAAAACCCAGAATGGTTTAATGGCCCGGTGCAAGTCAGAACATCCTTTGTGAGTACCCATGCTTGTCCTCAAGTCATGCACAAATTTTCTCCAAGTAAAATGAAACCCCTTTCTTGAATTGGGCCAGCATATTTATGGCCTCAAGGCTATGCCCCCTAGTACAACCAAGAGAAAATTGAATTGTATGATGAAATCCTTCACCCATATGTTGTATATTCATCTCATGAGAAGGGAAGGTCAGGATGGCACTGCCAAACCAGCTTTCCCCTTTGCATTCGTAATAGTCGACGGTCTTCTGACTTAAAAGAAATATGACCAGCTGCATTAATGATCAATTTAGATCAGGAGTGGCTTTTTCTAACCATAAAGGGCTTGACATTAAACTCATTATGTATGGGTATGGTGGTCCACGTTAAGAGGGGGGAACTAAAAATCCTCTCTTGAACTCTGGGTCGTTGTCCCTTGTCTCCAACAAGTTTAAATTTAAATAATATAAATATATATTTTTTTATTTTTAATATTAAATAAAACATTAATACATTACAACATCTCAATCAAAGCAAAAATTATCACGTTGGAATGCACAATTATATAAAATGTTTACAAGTATAATAGCTAGCGTAGGAGGATGTTACAAATTTCTTCCCCTAGAATTAAAATCGGTTAGCCTGAACCAAAAACCAGTCAAACCTATGAGTCTGTTGGGTTCGTGCTTGAAAAAAAACCTGACCATAGCCACCCCTTCACCCTTTTTTAAGAAAAATCGGGCCTAACCAGCTGATTTATGATGGAATCAGCCGGTTTATGATGGAATTGGTCAATTTATGTGTAACTCATTTGGGTCCATCATAAATCAGTCGATTCATTACCACATCGGTTGTAGACCCACCAGATGGTTTTTTGGAAGCTTATGGGGTGGTTTGGAGGGAAGCTAATGGTTGTTTCCCTCTAAAAACAACCCCTCCAAAGCCAATAAAAAGAGGTCTCCCCTCTCATTTTCCTCCCACATCTCATTTGGAGTTTTTGTGAGTTTCATTGGGAGCTTAGAGAGTGTTGAGTTTTTTCTAGAGTGGTCATATTGGAGGCCTAGAGTTAGACTTGGAGCTATTTTGGAGATAGTTTGGAGTTGTTTGTAGAGTTGGCATCTTCAAGAGGAGGCTAAGGAAGCTAGTCTGCATTTCCAAGGATTTCCGCTTGAAAAAATATGTATTTCACTGATTTCCATGTACTTAATTTTTATGTGTTTTATGCTACATTATTATCAAATCTCTATTTGTATGCTATAAAATTTTGTAGGCTAAATAAGCCCCATTTTTCCCCAATTTTATCTTAGGTTTTCCATTTTTCTTAGCTATAATTTATTTTTAATTCGCAAATTTCTTTACAGATTTCAAATATTTCTAGCCACCATACCTCCAAAAGACAATGACACTACATGGTTTGGTTGTCATGTGATTGATGGGAAAATGATATGTAAATTTTGCAATAGATCTATTGAAGGTGGGGGTATTCTCTGGTTGAAACAACACTTGGATGGGATAAGATGGCAAGTAAAGCCATGTGATGTACCAAAGGAAATGATAGGTCTTCTTAGGGCAGAATACCTTAGCAAGATTGAGAAGTTTGAGGAGAATAAGGCTGGGGAGAAGGCTATCCAAGAAGAAATTGCAAGGAAGAAGGAAATTTTACAAGCCATGAAAGAGTGGATATGATGATTTTGAGATTCAAGGCTCCTCTTTATCCCTTCCACCAATGACCCCTTTCACTATGTTCATCCTGCTCTTGGGTCTTATCATCAAGGCCAACAATCTAAAGGAACAAAGAAGATGAACATCCAAAGTTATTTCTCGTCCTCTTCCACCACAGCCTCTGCTAATTCCACTTCCTCCCAACCAAGTCTAACTCAACATCAACTCGCTTTGGATGAACACTAGAAAAATCAATGCAAAGAATCTTATTTTCAATACATTACTATATGGTGATATGATGCAAATATCTCATTTAATGTTGTCCACTCACCTTATACCAAGCTACCTGGGACTTTTATGTAGCTGTAAGAAAGGGCTTCAAAGGGCCTACTATGCATGACTTAAGGGGAGATCTTTTGAAAAAACAGATTTCTTCCATTGATTAGTATTTGGATGAGTATAAAGAGTTATAGCTCAAAATAGGTTGTTCCATCATGTCAGATGGATGGATCGATGGAAAGAACCACACTATTATTAATTTCCTTGTTTCTTTCCCTCAAGTAACCATGTTTTTTAGATCAGTTGATAAGGTGAATGGTGCAAACCTTCTATTTGAGCTTTTGGATGACATTATTCAGCAAGTGGGGGAGAAGAATGTTGTGCATGTCATCATAGATAATGCCTCAAAATATGTTCTTACTGGAAAGATGTTAGAGTCCAAATATAAGACCATATTTTGGACTCCATGTGATGCACATTGCACAGACCTCATGCTTGAGGACATAGGCAAAGTGGAGTGGGTTAAAAACATTATAGAGCATGCCAAGTGTGTTACGAAATATATCTACAACCACTCATGTTTATTGATCCCAATGAGGGAAAACATTGGGGCAAATATCTTGTTAGGCCCGCAATTACGAGATTTGCAACTCACTTCCTTACACCACAATGTCTCAATTCTCAACATAAAAACTTGCAAAAAATTATTTCTTCTAATGATTGGACTTCATCTTGGTTAGCTCATAAACAAGATGACAAAGACACCAAAGAGAAAGTTTTTGACAATTATTTTTAAAAAAGGTTTGCAAATCTTGTGAAAATTATCAACCACTTTGTTAAGGTGTTACAGATCGTGGATGGGGAAAAATTGGCCATGGGCAAGGAGCAGATACGGGAAAATTACAAGGATAAGTTAGCTAAATATGAGCGTATTTGGGAGATCATTGATAATAGATGGAACAATCAACTCTGTCATCCTATACATGCAGCGAAGTATTTTTTTAACCCAAAGTATCATTATAAAGCTCGGCTAGGAGTCTGCAAGTTGGGGAGTTTAGACATGGATTGTATGATTGCTTGGAGTGAATGGTACCTAACCATACTAACCAGTTGGAAATACATAGACAACTTACTCTTTTCAGTATGGAAGCATGTACCTTTGGAAAAAACATGGCAAAGATGGAAAGAGATGTGAATCAACCAGGTAAGAAATTCCATTTTATTTTTCTTTTAAAGTTCAATTGTTAACATATTTACAATTCAAATTGTCTGTAAATACTTGTAAATAAGTAATGAAATGAAGTAATTTACTAATTAATGTCTTTTTCTTTGCAACACATTGGTGGGAGTCATTTGGTGGCCAGTGTCCTCAATTGCAAAAATTTTGCAGTTAGAGTCCTCAGCCAAACTTGCAGTGCTTCAGATTTTGAGCGCAATTGGTATGTTTTTTAGTGCATACACATGAAGAAGACAAATATTTTGGAACAAAAATGCTTAAATGATCTTGTCTTCATGCAATACAACTTTCTGCTAAGGTGCAACCAAATTATGAATAGAAGACTTGATCTAGATCCCATTGTGTTGGACAATATTGATCCAATATCAGAATGGGTGGAGGACACTAAAGAGCATGAGTTTCACGTTGATTTTGATATTGACATGGAGTTAGGGGGATTGATCCCAATGCATATTTGGTAGCACCATTGGAACCAGAATTAGTAGTTGCATTAAGCAAAGGAAAACAACCAATGGAAGGCACTACTCGTGCAGCTTGACCAACTCATGCTTCTGTTAGCTTTAGTTCTCTTGTTATTGGTTCTATTAACGAGGTTTTAGTTGAGGCTGAGGCTTCCTTGTACTCTGATCTAGATGATGTTTATGTAGCTCTTGTTGATGACCCTGTGTTTAGTAGTGGTGATGAGTTTGATCATGATGAGGAATGAGCATGTGGATCACTGATATGTACCTGTAGAGTCTATATGTGTAGTAGGCCAATAGCCTCATATCTTGTAGCATTGTTTTTGGACTTTATAGGCCATTTAGAGCCTCATTACTTATGTATTTTTTTGATCATATGTATTGCAGTCGGTGCCATTTTGATATATTCACCTTTACATGGTATATAGATGAGAAAATTTTGCATATTTTGTCTCTATTGGTTTAAATCTTAAAAATAGTTTTTTTTTCATTAAAAAATAATGATTTCATGTATTTTTTTAAATGGATCTTTGAGATCTGCCTAGTCTCAATTTGAAACCCGGTTTATTAGTTGAACCAGTCTAGTCACCAGTTCCAGTTTTTAATACTTTGTTTCTTCCATAAGTACTTATTATTTCTTAGTATGAGGGAGATGTGTAGTTACTTCACTACTCAACATGGATATTATGCATGATATCTAAAATAATATTTATATTACAACCCATTATGAAGGAGCTCTGAAATTCATTCCATGTTAACCATAGAGTTGGCATTAGTATTTCAAAGAGAAATATGAATAACAAAAAGAAATTAAGTGTCAACCACAAAATATCCCAACTTGCATATTAAGTGACATAATTTTATATCAACTTTATATAAAGAGATAAAAAATTGAATGTAAAATAAATCTTTCTTTCTTTCTTTTCGAAGAAAAAAAGGTTAATTTTTTTGTTATTCATTGGAATAAAAAAAAGTACATTTCAAAACAAATAAGACTGAGTACTCCAAACACATAAAAATTGTTGCAAGAGAGGGCAACATTGTTCCATAACTCATATCAGCTATAGAGAAAAAATTGTTTACTGAAAACATTAATACCCATGGGGGCTTCACTCAATGAATCTATGAAATATCATGTGTGTTCGTGGCATACTAAACAATACCCCTACTTTGACTACATATTGGAAAATAACCCTAAAAATCACATTATTTAACCCCCTACCAATATGAATCCAATATACCTTCCCAATTTTTAAAACCCCTACCTTCACTAGATATTGTAGGTATCCATTTTTTTATTCACATTTTTATACTCCTTTATATTTTTTCGTTAACTTCGAACTCCATTTTTGATACCTACCAATATAAAAACCCTTTACCCCCTAATATATGCCCAATATATTATGTCATTTTTTCCTCAATATATATCCCCCAATGTGAACGCATTTGGTATGGTATTTCTCCCCCAGTGAAGCCCTTATGTTAATACCTGGCAAGAAACTATAAATCAAACTGAATTATATAGGAACATGAGTGATAAATAAAGATAAATATACATGCAACGTATTCAGAAAAACTAGAAAATATGGCAGTTGAGAATTGAAAACCGCTTTGTAGAGGAAAAAAAGAATCTGCTTTAATTGTTGAGTAGGAAAGCTAAACCAATATTTTGCAAATTGCCTTTCTAAGCTACTGGAGAGATCTGGAGGAACAACTAGTCAATTGGAAGAAAGTGTACACTCTAAACTGCGACACCCTCAAATGCTTAAATGATACTATAGACCGATTTTCTATAAAAATTCTTATATTTTGAGTTTTGAATATTTCAATGTCCATATTAAGTAACATAAATTTATATCAACTTTGTATATAGAGAGATAAAAAATTGAATGTAGAAAAAATCTTATATTTTTACTTTTGTAGTATGAGCTAATTGTGTCATTCCTCCATATTTCAATTTATCCTTTGAATAAAATATTTAAACATCCCTATTAACTAATATTTCAATATCAACTTAATACATACATATATACAAAGAGAGAGAAAGAGAGAGTAAAATTAAATGTTTTAATATTGGTCATATATAAAATATTCCAATATACACCTTCAATGGTTAATATCTTGTTGACATGTAGTATTTAACAATAATATTAGTAACAAAAAAAAAATCAATGCATGTGTAGAGAGAGAGAGAGAGAGATTTCTAGTTCTCAATATGAGGGAAACTTTGTAATGTTAACTATGTATATATTTTATAAAGTAATTAAATACAAAATTATGCTATGGCTAAAGCATTCTATTAGTTTGTCACTTAAAATAAAAGATATATGGAATTATTTTTATGCTTAGTAAGGTTGGGGAGAAAATTAGTAAGGTTGGGCGAAGTTCTGTTTGGATATTTTCTACAGTTGCGGATGTACAGAATGTTGTTTCTATATTGTAACTAGGGAAGAATGTGCAGGCAAGATAGTGCGACTTAAGCAGAACGTGCAGGCAAGACTGCATGACTTGGGCAGAACGTTCAGGTAGGGTTGCATGTCTTGGAAGAACATGTAGGCATGGTTGCACGACTTGGGAAAATGTGCAGGCAAGATTGCATGACTTGAGAAGATTGGGTGGATGAGTTTTCTAGTTTAAACCAAGCAGCTAACATGCCACTTGTATATTGTAAAATATTGTTGTATCATATTTTGCAGAAGTTTAATAAAATATTGGGGCAAACTAGTTTGGGGACTTTCTCCTCCCAACGTTAACTTATGTTCTCTACTATATTTACGATATGACATTATTGTTACATATTATTGGAAATAAATGTTAGTGAAGTAAATGAATTGGATTTCCAATACATAATTGAAGTAAAATAACACTTGAAATAAAATTGACTAAGTGTTGGATTTAAAGTATTTTGGGTAAAAGTAATTTTAAAGTGAAATCTCACAGGTGCCACAAAATGCCCACGGTGGTCGTAAGGTGCCACAACATGGGGTCATGACACAACCCTGCCTAATTTCTCCCACCAAGGCACCTCCATCACTACAACCATCATCTAACTCCAAAGGTATCTCACCTTTATCGCATCCATCAAGCCACTCCTCACAAAAACATCCCATAATGTGCCCAAGTTATGCGTCCCATGCCGCATCAAAGTCAAGTCTAAAGATGACCTTGTCTCCTCAACGAATCAAATACTCCAAAACCACCATAGCATGAAGTCTTCACCAGATGTAATTCTCTTCAAGACATCATAGGCTCCTTTGAACCATCCTCATCCAACACTTCAGGTAAGCACACTTGTATCGGTCAGAATTCCCATCGCAAGTTGGCTCTACCTTCCTTGTCGCATGGATGCTCTCATAAGCTGCCCATATCTTCCTTCAAAAATGACCATGGCTTTGTTCTTTGAATGAACCCAGTATCTCTATAAATCCATCTGCAAAATATGTTCTTGTGGCGTCAACAAGTCCATCATGCACAACATCCTTTCTTTGCACTTCAACTTTATGCACATGACTTCAGTTGCCCAATTCATCCACTTCAATGGATCCAACGCAACTTCATCCATTGCATCCTTGCCTTCGATCAGGTTAGCACCCTTAGTTTCCCTGTCTTCATATAATTATCACAGGTCCCTTCCATCATCATTGTCTCCCCCACTTAAGGTTAACCAAAATTGCCTCTTAGCTCCAACGAAACTGTAATGAAGAATTCCACCTAAGTATGTGTGTATTATGTTGCCTTCACTTTCATATGCCCTTACTTAATTATTTCCATGAGTCATGTCGAGAACTTAGCCAAATCTCAATGAGGCTAAGCGTGACTCACATAATACCCAAGCTACTCGAGAATTTGTACCTTTTTCTCTAAGGTCGCATACTACCCAAAAAAGTCCTCCGAAAATTAAAGTCCCTTAGTTCTCAACTGCACAACAACTCATCCCAACCTTCCGAGGAAACCTCTCCCATCACATCGACAAACACATGCTTCCTTCGCCCATCTTTGCATATGATCCATCTTCCAAAGATTTCAACGAAACAAATGTTATAGTAATACTTACATCTTCATGAGGTCTCTCCAAGTGAGTGCCTCCATCCTTCAATGGTTACATTGTGCACAAATCTGGTTCAAACAGGGCAAGAAACATTATACCAAGTTCCTTCTCTTCTGTCGACTCTTCTAAAACACTTCCTTCTTGATACATCATAACTTCTTCTTCCTCATCGCAATTGGCAACTTCAACATATTCAAATGCCCAACCAAGTTGAAGAATCTCAACTCTAACCTTGTCTTCTTAAACTTCAAGCTCTTCTTGCAACCGTGGCCTTTCTTCCTTCATGCATCCCAATTTGTCCATGACTTGCATAAGTCTATTGTGGTGAAGTAAAATTATGAGTGTGGACACAAATAATTCCTCTAGCCTGATAATGGGCTTAGCCACAACTGATACATTATATGGAAGATTTCCTTAGGTTAGAACCAATTAAGAGGGGCTACCTCTTAGTATGTTTATTTTGTTTGATGATGTCCTTGCTTGCTCACTCCATCTATCTCTTGTTTCCTTATTCAAACACCTGAAACAAGTAAACAAGAGCAAACAACAACCATGATAGTAGACAAATTGTAATTCAACCTACTTAACAAGTCAAGAAGCATTAATCCATAAACATGTGAGATGACACATTATGTAGAAAATTAATCAATAGTTGCATATACATTGAATCAAGAAGAGATTACAACCATTGTCTTGATGTTGTCATTCTCCTCTAACAAAACAAGGTTCCCACACACTTCTGCTAGCATTCCATGATGGCCTCAACAATGATATTTTTAAGGCTCTTTCCTTTAGGATTCACACTAAACCAAATTCACACTTCTCCCTCACACAACTAGAGAGCTACAACTATGAATAGTTTTTTGTTTACTCCAAAACTTAATTAGCACTAGCACACCAACATTAACACTACAACACTAACAATAGCTTGTGCTTGGGAAAAAAGGAGGTTTATATAGCATGAATGGATGGGAGATGGATCCTCTTATCATGGGAGAAGTTCTTATCTCTTGAGGTAGTTCCATCCTTATAGGGGAAAGGAGCCCAAATTGACATCCTCAACCCCATCCGACCAAACCATTTACCATACTTCTATTATGAAGCTTCTAGAAATAGAAGCTTCGGCTCTTTATTTAAAAAACTTTCCATAAGAGGACCGGCTCGACTCGAAAAAATCTTAGTCACTTCAGTCGGTGTTAGGGACAGTGTCAATCCCTACATATTGGCACGAGGAGGACAAGGGCCATTAGCGCCGATCCTGTAAATTGGGAAAAACAGAAGATTTTGGGGAAATGGTGCAAAAGTGAATTGTCTGCTCATGAATAGGAACACAATGGGAGTTTCTTCATGAAGGGAAAGCCTGTAGGGTTCACTGTAGAGGTCCTCCAGGATCAAGGAATGGGAAGTATAGGGATAGTGACAAAAGTTTGTGTAACAAAGGCCCCTAAAGCGTGAAGGTCGAACTAGAGTGAGGGATGAAATGATTTATGAATCAGTGCAGGGAACGATAGTTTATCGTCGGAAAACCTGAAAGTAAGTACAAATACATATACATAACTAAAAAATCTATCAAATGTTACATCAATCATGGTATGGACACAAACATCTAGAGAATGACCATGTAAATAGATCCAAGAATAGGCGCAGTCATTCGTTAAAGAGGATCATAATGAAACCAAGATATCGTCGTAGCCATCCAATAATGAGAAGGATCCCATATGATAACTCATGGTATGGTCATAGCCATCCATCTGAAAGAGACATGTATATCAACATAACCATGTCACATCACTTCGCAACCTAGACTTTTGTAATCTGAGTCCAGGGTCTTGTGCTCCAACACG
>APFE030196455.1:4284-48019 GCA_000404065.3 Pinus taeda
AATCATTAATATACAGATAGTGTGGGGTTTTCAGCTGTAAGCTTTCCCCGGGTTACATACTATGTTAATGTGTGCATGCTCTTGATGTTTTGTTGTTATTGATGCTGCTATATTGATGATCAATGAAGAGGAGCTTATGTATTGTGTATGTATTCCGCAATAGTACATGATCAGGATAATCTCCATTGAATATGTGTTTATTATTCAAAATTTCTACATTCCAGCCAAGGCTTTGAGGACTAGTAACTCAACCCACAACTGTCGTTGGGGTTCTAGAGCGTTTGTCCAACCATGGCTCCCAAGACTAGTAGCTAAACCCACTAAGGGCTTCCAAAGAATTTGTCCAACCAAGGCTTCCAGGACTAGTAACTCAACCCAAGCTATTATGGGCTTCCAGAGAATTTGTCCAACCAGGGCTTCCAGGAACTAGTAACTCAACCTAAGCTAAAGGAAACATGAGAACCAACTAGAAAACAAAGAAATGAACCCACAACACCACGACTATCCATGAAATTGCAAGGCTAGGAAAATCCAGGGTCAAACCAGGTAATCCTCCATGCCAATGACAAATCATGACCAATAAAACACATGCATATGCCATGCATGCCAAAACTAGTGAGGAAATCATTCATGCAACTCGGTACCTGCAAGAAAAAGCTGTTGTAGTTGTTGATCCTGATGTCCTCTTTCACTTTCCTGCTCTTCCTTTGCCTTATCCCTCTAAAAGACTAAGTATGCCACACTCTCCAAGAGTGCTCCAAGAAAGTTCTAAGTGTCCAAGAGTATGAGAGAGAGCGAGAGTAGAGGGAGAGCTCCAAAACCAAACTGACAAAATGTTGGACATTGGATAAGCCAATGATCCCCATGTGTTTTGCAACATGGATTAACCGCCTCTCGTGGATCCTTATCTCTGGCAATGCGATTGTTGGATAACACTTGTGGATTTTGGTCTAATGGCAATCATGATTCCCAACAAGAGGTATCAGAGCATATGTCACGAGTTCGATACACATTCGGCTCGCATTGGGGGGGGGGGGGGAGGGGGGCGGGGGGGGGGGGGGGGGGGGGGGAGAGATTGCTGGACATTGGATAAACCAACACTCCCCATGTGTTTCGCGACATGGACTAACCGCCTCTTGTGGATCCTTATCTATGGAGATGTAATTGTTGGCTAACACCTGCGGATTTTAGTTTAATGACAATCGTGATTCCCAACACAAAAGTCTGTGTACAGATCCTCATAGGCCTTTTTATTAATGAGGCCTCTATTTTCTTCATTTTCCATTATTTTCCTTCATTTTCTTCTTCACATGGAACCTATGACCTTTGACCTCCCTTTCCCCCTAGTTTCCATTATTTTTATAAATAAATATGCCAAAATTCCATTTTGCCTTTCCAAAGCCTTTTCCATTGCCTTTGCCAATTTGTTGAACCATTAATCAACCACAAGTGATCCCCATCACTATGCTTTTGCTCAACATTCATCTCGAAATAATTGTCCCATTGACCGTGGTTATTATTTTACCTTTAGTAACTTATATTACATGGAGTTTTCACCAGGGTTGTTACATATCCCATTAGGAACTAGTAGAAGCAGAGAATAGTAGTGGAGAGAATTATGAAATCTAGTTTCCAAGTTCTGCAACTTTTTTCCATGTACAAGCAATTATGAAATCTAGTTTCCTTCAGGAATCTTATCTTCTTTGGGTTAGGACCCATCACAGGTGCTCAAGACCCATTTTGCACCTTTATCCTTTATGCATTCATTCATTTATGTAATTTTTTTCTGAATATTACTTTTATGCAGGATTACTTAGCTTGTTTCTAAACAATATTTCTTGTACAATATTTGAGTAGTAGATAATAACATTGGTAGTGGTCATATTGTTAAATTATCATCTTCATTTATGCATTTCAATTCACTTTAGTTACTACTATTTAGTTGATTTCCATAATTGCTTTTTCACTATGACTGCACAATCCCCTACTTTTGCAGCTACAGCGGACTCTACAGCTAAACATTTTGCTAAATAAATACTTCTACCAATGATGTAATGACATGGATATGAGAACTTTATCATTTCTTATCCTTTCCTTAGCCCCCTTTTCTTTCAAACCTCACCCTTAGCACATTTTATTGCTCACTAGACTATATCCTATAGTAAATCAAAGACTCATGTAGCAATTTGCAATTTACTTCCAAAACTTCCCCAGATTTGCATCCAACCCATGATTCACCTTCCTGGATGTGTTACAACATCCATGGAACCCTGAATATGGAATTGAGAAGAAAAGATACCAAGTAGATGCTTTGACCTAGTTTGTTGGAGAATTAGGGTTTATTATTTGCAAGCTAATACTTTAGCAATGTGTTTTGTTTCTTTGCACAATAGAATATATATGCTTTTATTTCATTACAATTAATATGGTTTTACTTGTTTTCTTTCATTTCTTGCAATTTCGAGTTTTGCTTGTAACATAGGATAGTTAGAATGGTCTCTATGTAACTAGATTTCATCTCAACACTTCCACCCATATAAAAATCAACAAAAGAAAGAGATAGTTATCACTCCACATATGGTGCCAACTCCTGTTAAGTGTTTATGAACCCTAAATTTGCAATTAAAGTTGATACCCTTGGGAGTTGCAACATTATTGCTATATTATTGAGGGCCATCACTTTTTGGCATCGCTGCCAGGGAGATGTCAAAGTATGTATTGTCTTCTTCCTTAGTTGATTTACTCTTTCTCTCATTTCAATTTTTGCAAAAAAATCAAAATAGAAAAATCACATTAGCATTTTCATTTCTAATTTTTTTTTTTCACAAAAACAGAATATAACATTAGCATTTTCATTCTGAAAATTACAAAAGAAGAAAAATATATTTCTTTCTTTTATGCCTCAAAGAGTTAGGGATAAAACATGAAATTTATTGCCAAAAAAACCCACTTCCACTTGTAGCTAGCTTTTATTTGTTGACTTTGATCGTCCTACCCTATCCATAGGGACTATTGAAAACCTTTTTGAGCATGCGAAGTTTAACACCGTCCTCCCACATTTAGCCAAGTTACTGACCTACCGGGGTAAACATGTGAGAAAGAGTTACTATGATATGATTCAACCTCCTAGATCACCTTAAGAAAGTGGAATCGACAAACCAAAACGCTTAATGATTTCCCTATTAGGTGTTATAGGACCCCCAAGGCTAAACCACCCTTCCATGTGCCCATACTGCAAGTCTTTTTCACCCAGTTTTGTGCCTACAAGGGAGTGACTATAGTCTTTTTCTATGCCTACAAGGGAGTAACTACAGCCTTATGCCTACAAGGGAGTGACTGTAGTATTTTTCACCCAGTTATGTGCCTGTGACCACGAGATTTAGGCCAGTTTTTCAGGTTAGGATCCGGACCCCTGCCCAAAAATTAATGAAACTTTCCAGAACCATGAATGACATAAGGAAAAAACCTTCATACAAATCTTAGACAAGAACTTGACCTAACAAGGCCTAGCTATGACATACATTCCGTCAAAAATATCATGAACATGAAATCTATAGGTCATAAATAGACATATGAACAAAGGGGAATTATACTTATCTAAAAATTACCAAGACGTTCTAGTGCCTTCTAATAATAGTTGTAATAACATCTATTAGGTCATACATTCATCATTCATTCATTAATAAAAACATGACTAAGATATGTCATAAGACCGTGCTGATAACCAATAGAAAACCAATAATAGAACAACCATTAAAGTCTCATGATAACAAGTACATGTACACATAAATCACAAGAGGAGAAGAGCTCTTATTAACATATGCAAATCCAACCAAGTCAGGGACTTCCACGTACCACCCGACCATAGATTGGCTGAACCAAATATTTCTTTCATACAATCACCCCCGTGTCATATTCCAAGCTTGAATGTGGGACTAACAACAAACAAAACCAGGTTTCCTCAGGCTTTACCACAATCTCCACTAGATCACTAGGCCATAAACAAGAATGGATGCCTCAATATCTCTCCACCTGCACCATGAGTAATTTTCCTATCTCCTAGTCTCTAGGATTTACCGTATATCCCACCATTCACTGGTCGAGGATTCCTAGGCCTAATCGAAACTCCACCCTCCAAGATTTACCATATATCCCACCATTCATCGGTCGATGATTCCTAGGTCCACTGAGGTACACAAAATTCAGGTTTACCACAATCCCACCTTCTCCAGTTCAGGGATTCCTAGGCCTCGTGTTCCTCTTCAGGGACCACCCCACTAAGTTTTGAAACCATGTGACAATCCAACTTAACCAAATAAAAGAGAACCCACCACACCATGTCTATCCAGAAATGGCAAGCAAGGCTGAAAATCATTGTCACACCTGGAAAAACCCATGTCGATGATAGCATGAGAACCAAATACACACATGCATGTGCCATGCACGCAAAATATATCAGGGAAATCACACATGAAAATCTATACATGCAAGTAATCTTGTTGTAGCCACTTGATCTTGCTCTTCCTTGCTTGAACTTTGCTTCCCTTTACCTTCTTTGCCTTTCCTTTTCTTTCCTTGATCCAATGCTAGAGTGCTCCAGGAATGTTCTAAGTGTGTGAGAGAGAGAATGGAGAGAGATATCCACCCAAAAGCTGTCAAAAATCCCCTGAGCTGATAGTCATAATCATTTTTATTAATGAGGCCTATGTTTTCTTCATTTTCCATTATTTTCCTTCAATTTCCTCCTCACATGCAACCTGTGACCTTTCACCTTCCTTTTCTCCTAATTTCCTTTATTTTCATAAATAAAATGACAATTAATCCCACTTTTTCTTTTTCAAGCCTTTTCCATTGCCTTTGCCAATTTCCTTTAGCCATAATAACTGAAATGAACACCCGCTAGGATGTTTTTCCCAAATTCAACTTGGAATACATGTGCCATGACCTTGGTCTTATATTTTTTACATGAAATATTGACCAGGGCTGTTACCGAACCCTCCCACTTGGGTGAACTTTGTCCTCAGTGTTCAATGAAACCTATAACCAACAAGACCGCTGACAACCAAAACATATTTCCCATGGAGCTTTATAACACAACTCGTTGTGGTACTTACAATGATGACTATTGAAACATGACAATCATATCGTTTACTGGAGCTTTATAACATACCACATTATGGTATTTACAATAACAACCAAATATACTTATACACTTTTGCTTCAACCAACAAATAATCATACTATCTATGAAGCTTTATAAATCCAACTCGATACAATATTTACAATAATGTACACATATGCACATTTTCTCAACCATCAAATAAAAGGATATGATGCATGCATCCGCAACAAGGGAATCTAGAGGCTCACACATCCACCCTCAAAGTAGTACTAGGATTCACCTCCTTCCTAGGAAGTTCATAATCCATTGTTAAAATAGTATCTACATCCAAGGTCCAGCGCTACAATCTTGCATCACTTGTCCTCTCATTCGAAATTTACCAACTCATTGTTCCAGGGAAAACTCCAATGTACATCTGATTCCATTCTACAAGCTAATGACCAAAACAAATCCATTCCCGACCTTCCCTTCTCTTCCACACAATCCCTCAGGAAATTCGGTCACCCCTTCCATGCAGTCACTCACCTTCCAAGTTCCCCAACATCCCCTATCCCAAGAGATCCATCCCTTGGCAAGGTTTCCTCTCATCGAAAGGTCCAAAAACAAAGGCATATCCCTACCTCAAAACCATCATATCGGTCATAGCATGCTCATGGAAATCAATGGACACTATTGGGTACCAATGCCCCACAATGGCCTTGCTCCTAAATGCTTTACCAACACATTGTTTCCTGTTCTAATTCATTTTTTTTGTTGCTAATTCCTTGATAGCCAATTCCAACCACTCAAACCGGGTATTTTTTCATGCTTTCCTATTCCAAGCACATAATTTCCATTAGATTCAAAACGAATTGAAATAAATCCAAATCATACCTCATTGATAGCTCGTCAACGAGGTACACTTGAAATTTTGTTTATTTCATGTCACAACAAGACAAACTAACTCTTTGATCAAATCATTATGTATAAACATATCACATCTGATTAGCTCGAAACATAACCATCCTAGATCAAAATCATGAATCACATGCAATCATCATAAACCATAATCATATATCGCATGTAACCATCATAAATCAGAATCATAGATCATATGCATAATAAAATTGAAATAAAATTTTGATGTTGATCCTTTAATCGGTCCTTCGCTATTACCTTTATCCTTTATCCTTTTCGTACACACACTGTATTGGTTGCCACACCCAGTAAACACCCAATGCCTTTTTCGTTTCTTCAATCACGTACACATACCCAATGTACATCACAACACATACATTCACACATAGAGTATGACACCACAAAATACATACAGCTACGCCTTATATACATCATGACACATACACCTACACCTAGTGTACAACCCAACATTGTACATACTCCAACATCTGCTGTACAACACAATACACATACAGACACATAATACAACACAACGAATACACATGTCAAGATGCAACGACTACACAATGCACATATGTAGTACCACATGTACACAACACAACATATACGGCATGCACACAATACCACATGTACATAAGTACCACATGTACAACATGAACATAGTACCACCTGTACACAACACCACATGCACAACATATACACAACATCACATGTACATGGCACCATCTGTACAACATGTACACAATGCCACATGTACCACATGTACAACATGTACCCAATACCACATGTACACAGCACTACATGCATGACATGTACACAACGCCACATGCACGACATGTACACAACACCACCTGCACACAACACCACCTGTACAACTTGTACACAAGACCACGTGCACAAAATACCACATGTACAATGACACACACAACACCATATGTACATAACACCACATGTACAATTTGCACACAACACCATATGTACGTAACACCATATGTACACAACACCACATATCCAACATGCGCACAACACCATATGCACCCAACATTGTATATCCATCATAACCACAATACAATATGTACACAATGTCACATATCCAACGTGTACATAACACCATATATACCCAACACTGCATATTCAATATGCACACACCACCATATATACAATAGGCACACAACACCAGAGGTTCAATCACTGAATATACAATATGCACAACATATACACAACAGTAGGACTGCACATCCAAAACCACATTGTCTCTACCAAGAAACTTTGCTTCCATTTTCTCTCTGCCATCCATGCTTATCCTAGCATGCCACATATCACGTTGTTTCCATTCCACTGATGTATCTCAACATTACTTGTCCATAACCTAAAGATAGGCATAAAATAAACACATAATATAAAATCATATCGACATGATACTGACCACATAAATTTGTCGAGGCCACTCTTCCCACTTGATTCCCCATAAGACCAAGAACCTCTTTGATACCATTCATCTACATAAGCAATCATTCCTCCACAAGAATGATCACTGACAACCCTGTCAGACAGTGACATAGATACATAGATACATACATATATATAAACATTAGCATTAAACAATCATGATTTCTGATGACCCTGTCAGACAATGACATACATGCATACATGTATACATATATAGACATTAACATAATCATGATCACAACATAATTACCAAACAACATAAGGTCAAGGTTAAGATAACTCTCTTTATCTATGCACAACATGCACAACGTTGAGAAAATTAGTTCCCAACTTAGCCAAGGCATCTAATGCCTCAAATCCATTTATTTTACCTTTCCTTATTACTTTTCTCATGATTGTCCTACCACCATCCATTTACATCAAAGGACCCAACGAATCCAACTAGTTGTCATACTCTTACCTTCAACTTCCCTTATACATGCACCGAGCTTCATCCGTGTCTTAAATTACTTGTTGTGTTTCATTAAGCTCTTCCCAAGCTCCATTAACTTCCTCCTTCCCAACCAAATCACAAGACCCTCAAAACATAAAAGGCAAGACTAAGAAATCCAACAAGAAGAAAACCATGAGAACCAATAGCAATACGACGTCACGAACAAAGTGGCATGGCCTCACACCAGACACAATTGAAACCCATAAATTAAGCTCAAGAAAATCACAAAATACCAAAGGCACAAAACTCCCAACAAACACCATGACTCAACCCCATGGGTTTCCAATGCATCGAAGGGAAATTCAACCCGAGCCTTCTTCAAGATTTCATGGAAGTCTCTTTAGCCATGCAATCCATGCATCATACTACCATAAACACGTAATTGTTAGTGTATAAATAAATATAACAATACAATGGTTACCTTACCTTATTGTACCCAACACACTGACCTGAGACTGAACTTGTACATATATCATCTCTCAAGGGACTCCATTCCCTTGACGAATCTAGCCATAACGGAAAACCAACTTAATATATCTATCAAATACATGTTTAGGAATATAACATATATCCACCTAACATCATACAATATCTAGGTTAAGAAGACTTCCTGTATTCAAAGCATTCATTTGTTTGGAATTGCGATTTCCAAATGTAGCTAAAGGAATTCTCACCCAATTCATTTATTTTACCTTTACCTTGCTGCAATTGAGTTTTACTATGTACTCTCACATCACCAAACAGATAGTTATATAACCAAATCAACTATTACCTTGTTATGCTAATACCAAGCATGTTCCCTGTAATTGTTTTCAAATGTTAGCTACATGTTCCTAGATCAAGACATCATATCTATTAATTTGAAATGAACCTTTACCAAGACTAATCAACCATGTCCTAAGCAACTAATAGTCAAAATCATAATACTACAACTAGCACCTACTTACACTCAAGCGCATATCAGTTGTCTCAGCACATATGTGTTAGTACAACCATCTTAAAATAAGATCATTCATTCATGCAATCTTATAGACACCTATATCATGCAAGTAATCAAACATTCAGACAATTGATAGATGACATAATAGCCATACAACACTCAAACACCAAATAAACGACATAATCGAACATTCAATCACCAAATATATGACATAAGCAAACTCATACCTTAATGTATCTCATGAGAGGTTATCTTGTCCGCACAATCAATCAAGATTAGCATGATATAACTTCACAACACATCAAATAAAACATAAATAAGGTCATGATATCCATGATAGTAATTAGCTAACATGTTCACATCATAATCTCATAAACAATTGTCATTCATGCATAACAATCACATATGCACAATCAGTCTAGATTAGTACAACACAATATCACAAATATGTCAGCTCATACCTAAATATCGTGACCATAATCGTTTGTACAAGACAATCTAGATTAGCATGGTACATATAACATCAAGAATGTAAAGCAATAACCATATTCAACATGCATATGGCCACAATGCATACAACAAGTTACTATCATCCATGACTATCAAACACATATGCATATAACCAGACTGATTAACTAACATCTATCATACATGTAACCACAACAACCATAGACTAACATACATGTACATGACCCTAATGATTATAACAACCACTAACCAACATACCTTCATACCCACTATACAAACATGTATGACGATCTGCTCTTACCCCGAGGTCTAGTGCTGCAACCTCGCTTTGATGATTTTCATATCCTGCTCTATCTTAGCCAACACATTAACATCATAACAACCAACAACATCATGATGATACAAACTACATACAATGAACTCATAATGCATGTTTGACCTAATATACATGCATAACTCTAACCATGACAATGCATGCATAACAACTTATAAACATTGAGATGCATAACAAATGCATATACAACTGACATGCATTCATGACTAAAGCATCCCAACAATTACATCATCAACTCCTACATGGCAGTACAACTGTAACAACGACCACTATCATGCATACATAACAAGAACATATACAACCTACATGCATTCATGACAAACACATTCTGCCCATCCAGTCCAATTGTTGAAGCATGCTATGATACCAATCTGTAACACCCTCCTCTCACATTTACCCAAGTTATCGGCCTAGCAGGGTAAACATGTGATTAAGAGTTACTATGATATGATTCAACCTCCTATACCACCTTAAGATAGTGGAATCAACAAACCAAAACCCTTAATGAATTCCCTTTTAGGTGCTATAGGACCCCCAAGGGCTAAACTGCCCTTCTAGGTGCCCATACCCTAAATTAAACCTCTTTTTTCAGTGGCATGATCTCCCAAATGCTAGCACACCAATACTAGATTTAAAATGAAACCATCCAGTCGCACGCATGATTCCTACAAGGGAGTGACTGCAATTTTTTCACCCAGTTCTGTGCTTACGACTGCGAGATTTAAGACAAATTTTTAAGCTAGGATCTAGAACTTTGCCCATAACTTAATGAAACTTTATAGAACCATGAACGACACAAGGACAAAGCCTTGCATACAAATCTTAGACAAGAAATTGACCTAACAAGGCCTAGCCATGACAAACATTCCGTTAAACATATCATGAACATGAAATCTACAGGTCATAAATACACATCTGAACATAGGTGTCTGATACTTATCTAAAAATCACCAATAAGGTCTAGTGCCTTCTCATACTAGCTGCAATAACATCTATTAGGTCATACATTCATCATTCATTCATTAATCAACAATGATAAGAGCCATGACTAAGATCTGTGACAAAACCATGCTTATAACCAACAAAATAACAATAATGGAACAACCATTAAAGTCTCATAATAACAAGTACATGTGCACATAAATCACAAGAGGAAAAGAGCACTTATTAACATATGCAAAACCAACCAAGTCAAGGACTTCCACGTACCACCCGACCATAGATTGGGTTGAACAAAATATTTCTTTCAGGCAATCACCCCCGTTCCATATTCCAAGCATGAATGTTGGACTCATAACAAAACCAACCAGGTTTCCTCGAGATTTACTGCAATCCCCACCAGATTTCTAGGCCCTAAACAAGCATGGATACCTCTGGATCTCTCCACCTACACCGTGAGGAATTTTCCTTTCTCTTAGTCTCTAGGATTTATCGTATATCCCGTCATTCACTGGTTGAGGATTCCTAGACCTAATCGAGACTCCACCCTCCAGGATTTACTGTATATCCCACCATTTATTGGTTGAGAATACCTAGGCTTGATTGAGGGTACACACCTATAGGATTTACCGTATATCCCACCATTCACAGATCGAGGATTCCTAGGCCCATCAAGGTACACAAAATCTAACTTTATCGTAATCCCACTTTCTCCGGTCTAGGGATTACTAGGCCTTGTATTCTTCTTTAGAGACCACCTCACTCAATTTCAAAACCATCCGACAGTCTAGCTTAACCAAATAAAAGAGGACCCATCACACCAAGGCCATCTGGAAATGGCAAGGCAAGGTTGAAAATCACTGTCACACCTGGTGAAACCTATGCCAAAGACATCAAGAGAACCAAATACACACATGCATGTGCCATTCACACCAAATCTAGTAAGGAAATCACACATGCAAATCAATACCTGCAAGTATTCCTGTTGTAGTCACTTGATCCTGCTCTTCCTTTTTTTATCTTTGCTTCCCTTTGCCTTCTTTGTCCTTCCTTTTCTTTTCTTGATCTAATGCTAGAGTTCTCCAAGAATGGTCTAAGTGTATGAGAGAGAGAATGGAGAGAGAGCTCCACCCAAAAGCTATCAAAAAGTTCCTGAACTGATCCTCAAAAGACCTTTTATTAATGAGGCCTCTATTTTCTTCATTTTCCATTATTTTCCTTCAGTTTCCTACTCACGTGCAACCCATGACCTTTCACCTTCCTTTTCTCCTAATTTTCTTTATTTTCATAAATAAAATGTCAATGAATGCCACTTTTCCTTTTCAAAGCCTTTGTCATTTCCTTGGCCAATTTCCTTGAGCCGTAATAACCAAAATGAGCACCTAATAGGATTATTTGTCCAACATTCAGCTTGGAATACGTGTCCCATGACCTTGGTGCTATATTTTTTACATGGATTTTTGACCAGGGTTGTTACAGAACCATCCCCCTTGGGGGAACACCGTCCTCGGTGTTCAATGACACCTATAACCAACAAGATTGTTGCCAACCAAAACATACTACCCATGGAGTTTTATAACTCAACTCGTTGCAGTATTTACAGTGATGACTGCTAAAACATGACAATCATACCATTTATAGGAACTTTATAACACAATTGATTACGGTATTTACAATAACTACCACATGTACTTATACACATTTGCTTCAATAAGAAAATAATCATACTGAGTATGGAGCTTTATAAATCCAGATCGATACAATATTTACAATAATATACACATATACACATTTTCTCGACTAGCAAGTAAAAGGATACAATGCCTGCATCCGCAACAAGGGAATCCAGAGGCTCACACCTCCACCCTCAAAGTAATACAAGGATTCACCTCCTTCCCAAGAATTCCATAATCCACTGTCAAAATAGTATTTCCATCCAATGTCTAGCGCTACAATCTTGCGCCACTTATCGTCTCAGTGAACAATTATCGTCTCATTATTCCTAGGCACACTCCAATATGCATTTGATTCCATCTGGTAATGATAATTACCAAAACAAATCCATTCCCAACCTTCCCTTCTGTTCTACACAGTCCCTCGAGAAATTCAGTCACCCCTTCCCTATAGTCGCTCATCTTCCGAGTTCCCCGAATCCCCTGTCCCAGGTGATCCATCCCTTAGCAAGGTTTCCTTATGTCAGAAGGACTAAAAACCAAGGCATATCCCTCCCTCAAAACCATCATATCAGTCATAGCATGCTCATGGAAATCAATCGACACTATTGGGTACCAATTCCCCATAATGGCCCTACTCTTGAATGCTTTACCAACATAATGTTGCATGTTCCAATTCCTTTTGTTGTTGTTAATTCCTTGACAGCCAATTTCAACCACTCAAACTGGGCATTTTTCCATGCTTTCATGTACCAAGCACATAATTTCCATTAGACTCAAAATGAATTGAAATAAATCCAAATCATACCTCATTGGTAGCTCCTCAATGAGGTACACTTGCAATTTTGTTTACTTCCTGTCACGACAAGACAAACTAGCTCTTTGATCAAATCATTATGTATAAACATATCACATCCAGTTAGCTGAAAACGCAACCATCATAGACCAAAATCATGAATCACATGCAATCATTCATAGATCACATGTAACCATCATAAATCAGAATCATAGGTCACATGCATAATAAAATGTAAATAAAATATTGATAGTGATCCTTTAATCGGTCCTTCTCTTCAGCCTTTATCCTTTGTCCTTTTTGTACACACAGAGGATTGGTTGCCACACCCAACAAACACCCAGTTCCTTTTTCTTTTCTTCAATCACATACACATACACAATGTACATCACAACACATAGATCTACACACAACGTATGACACCACACAATTCATACACCTACACCTGATATAAATCATGACACATACACCTACACCCGGTGTAAAACTCAACACAATAAATACTCATACATATGGTGTACAACATAATACACATAGTACAACACAATGAATACACATGTCACGTTGCCACGACTAAACAATGCACATATGTTGTACCTCATGTACACAACACAACATTTACAACATGCACACTTTACCACTTGTACACCAGTACCACATGTACAACATGTACACAGTACCACATGTACACAATACCATTTGCACAACGTGTACACAACATCACATGTACATGGCACCATCTGCACAACATGTACACAATGCCACATGTACACCACACCACTTGTACAACATGTACACAACACCGCATGCACAACATGTACACGACACCACATGTACACAATGCCACATGCGCAACGTGTACACAACACTAGCTGCACACATCACCACATGTAAAACATGTACACAACACGACATGCACACAACACTTCCTGTACAATCATACACATAACACCATATGTACATAGCACCACATGTACAACATACACACAACACATAACACTGCATATACAACATGTACATAGCACCATATGTATACACCACTGCCTATCCAACATGCAAACAACACTGCATAACCATCATGCGCACAATATAATATGTACACAACACCACATATCCAACATGTACATAACACCATCTATAGCCATCATTGCATATGAAATATGCACACAACACCTTATATACAACAACCACACAACACCATAGGCAAAATAATTGAATATACAATATGTACAATAGTATCACTGCACATCCATGCTTATCCTAACATGTTATGGATCACAGTGTTTTCAGTCCACCGATGTATCTCTCATAATTACATGTCCATAATGTAAACATAGGCATAGTATAAACACATAATATCAAATCATATTCACATAACACTGACCTTATAAACTTGTCAAGGCTACTCTTCCCACTTGATTCCCCATAAGACCAGGAACCTCTTTCATGCCATTCACCTGCATAAGCAATCATTCCTCCACAACAATGATCCCTGACAACTCTGTTAGACAGTGACATAGATAGATAGATAGATAGATACATATATATAATATTATAATTAACAATCGTGATTTTTTACGACCTTGTCAGACAATGACATACATGCATACATGTATACATATTTAAACATCATCATAATCATGATCACAACATCATTACCAAATAACATAAGGTCAAGGTTAATACAACTCCATTTATCCATGCACAACATGCACAACATTGAGAACAATAGTTCCCAACTTAGCCAACGATCTGATGCCTCAAATCCATTTACTTTACCTTTCTTGATTACTTTTCTCATGAATGTCCTACCACCATCCATTTACGTCAATGGACCCAACCAATTCAACTAGCTTGGATGCTCTTGCCTTCAACTTCCCTTATACATGCACCGAGGTTCATCTGGGTCTTACATTATCTGTTGGGTTTCATTCAAATCTTCCCAAGCTCCATTAACTTCCTCTTTCCCAACCAAATCCCAAGTTCCTCAAAACATAACAGGCAAGAACAAGAAGAAAAACATGAAAACCAATAGCAATACAACATCAAAAACAAAGTGGCAAGGCCTTGCACCGGACACAATACATAAATGAAGCTCAAACAAATTGCAAAATACCGAAGGCATAAAACTCCCAACAAACACCATGACTCAACCCCAAAGGTTCCCAATGCCTCCAAGGGAAATTCAACCTAAGCCTTATTCAAGATTTCATGGCAGTCTCTTTCGACATGCAATCCCTACGTCATACTACCATAAACACATATTTGCCACTATATAAATAAATATAACAATACATTGATTACCTTACCTTGTTGTACCCAACACACTGACCTATAACTTAACTTGTACATATATCATCTCTCAAGGGACTCCATTCCCTTGACTAATATAGCTATAACTAAAAACCAACTTAATATATCTATCAAAACTTGTTTACGAATATAACATATATCCACATAATATCATACAAAATGTAGGTTAAGAAGACTTCCTATATTCAAAGCATTCATTCGTTTGGAATTGCAGTGTCCAAACATACAAAGGAATTCTCGCCCAATTCCTTTCTTTTACCTTTACCTTGTTGCAACTGAGTCTTACTATGCACTATCAAACATTCAGACAATAGATAGAAGATATAATAGACGCCAACACTCAAACACCAAATAAATGACATAATCAAACATTCAAACACCAAATATATGACATAAGCAAACTCATACCTTAATGTATCTCAGGGGAGGTTATCTTGTCTGAACAATCAATCTAGATTAGCATAATATAACTTCACAACACATCAACTCAAACATAAATAAGGTCATGATATCCATGACAATAGCTAGCTAACATGTTCACATCATAAGCCCATAAACAATTGTCATTCATGCATAACAATCACATATGCATGGTCAATATAGGTTAATACAATACAATATCACAAATATGTCAGCTCATACCTGAATATTGTGACCATAAATATCTATACAAGCGAATTTAGATAAGCATGGTACATATAACATCAAGAACTTAACACAATAACCATACTCGTCAAGCATATGACCACAATGCATACAACAACAAGTTACTATCATTCATGACTATCCAACGCATATGCATATAATTGCACTGATTAACTAACATCTATCATACATGTAACCACACCAAACATAGACTAAAAAACATGTACATGAACCTAATTCTTATAACAACCATTAACCAACATACCTTCATAGCTACCATACAAACTTGTATGAAAATCTACTCTTACCTCGAGGCCTAGTGCTGCAACCTCGCTTTGATGATCTACATCTCCTGCTCTATCTTGGCCAACACATTGGCATCATAACAAGAAACATAATCACGATGACACAAACTACATACAATGACCTCATAATACATGCTTGACCTACTATACTTGCATAACTATAACCATCACAATGCATGCATAACAATATATAGACATTGGCATGCATAACAAATGCATATACAATTGGCATGCATTCATGACTAAAGCATCCCAACAACAACATCATCAACTCCTACATGGAAACACAACTGTAACAATGACCGCCACCATGCATACATAACAAGCACATATACAACCTACATGCATTCATGACAAACACATTCCTCCCATCTAGTCTAAGTGTTAAGCCATGCTCTGATACCACTCTATAACACCCTCCTTCCACATCTACCCAAGTTACCAACCTACCGGCGTAAACATGTGATGAAGAGTTACTATGATATGATTCAACCTCTTATATCACCTTAATAAAGTCAAATCAATAAACCAAAACCCTTAATGACTTCCGTATTTGGTGCTACAGGACCCCCAAGGGATAAACCACCCTTCTAGGTGCCCATACCTTGAATTCAATCTCTCTCTCTCTCTTTTTTAATGAAGAGTTACTATGATATGATTTAACCTCCTATATCACCTTAAGAAAGTCAAATCGATAAACCAAAACCCTTAATGACTTCCCTATTAGGTGCTATAGGACCCCAAGGGCTAAACCACCCTTCTAGGTGCCTATACCTTGAATTCAATCTCTCTCTCTCTCTCTCTCTCTCTCTCTCTCTCTCTCTCTTTTATATGAAGAGTTACTATGATATGATTCAACCTCCTATATCACCTTAAGAAAGTCAAATCGATAAACCAAAACCCTTAATGAATTCCGTATTAGGTGCTATAGGACCCCCAAGGGCTAAACCACCCTTCTAGGTGCCTATACCTTGAATTCAATCTCCCTTTTTTTTTTTCCAGTGCCCTGATATCCCAGACACTGCCACAACACTATCTGATATCGACTAAAACCCTCTAGTCACACACATGAGGCCTACAAGGGAGCGACTACAATCTTTCTCACCCAGTTTTGTGCCTATGACCACAAGATTTAAGGCTGTTTTTTCAGGCTAGGATCCATGCCTCTGCCCAAAACTTAATGAAACTTTCTAGAAGCATGAATGACACAAGGACAAATCCTCCCATACAAATCTTAGACAAGAAATTGACATAACAAGGCCTAGGCATGATAAACATTCCTTCAAACATATCATGAACATGAAATCTACAGGTCATAAATACACATTTGAACATAGGGGTATGATACTTATCTGAAAATCACCAAGAAGGTCTAGTGCCTTCTCATAATAGCTGCAATAACATCTATTAGATCATACATTCATCATTCATTCATTAATCGAAACATGATAAGGTCCACGACAAAGATCTATCATAAAACCATGCTTATAACCAACAAAATAACAATAATAAAACAATCATTAAAGTCTCATAATAACAAGTACATGTACACATAAATCACAAGAGGAAAAGAGCTCTTATTAACATATGAAAATCCAACCAAATCATGGACTTCCATGTACCAATCGACCATAGATTAGGCTGAAGCAAATATTTATTTTAGCCGATCACCCTCGTGTCATATTCCAAGCATGAATATTGGGACTACAACAAAACCAACCAGGTTTCCTCAGGCTTTACTACAACCCTCACTAGATCACTAGGCCCTAAACAAGCATGGATGCCTCCAGATATCTACACCTACACCGTGAAGATTATTCCTGTCTCCTAGTCTCTAGGATTTACCGTATATCTCGCCATTCATTGGTAGAGGATTCCTAGGCCTAATCAAGACTCCACCCTCCAGGATTTACTGTATATCCCACCACTCACCTGTTGAAGGTTCCCAGGCCTAATTGAGGGCACATACCTCTAGGATTTATCGTATATCCTGCAACTCACTGGTCAAGGATTCCTAGGCCCATCGAGTTACACAAAATATGGCTTTACCACAATCCCACCTTCTCTGATCTAGGGATTCCTAGGCCTCGTGTTCTTCTTCAAAGACCACCTCATTCAGTTTCAAAACCATCCAACAATCTAGCTTAACCAAATAAAAGAGAACCCATCACACCATGGCGATTCAGAAATGGAAAGGCAAGGCTGAAAATCACTGTCACACCTGGAAAAACCCATGTCAATTACAACAAGAGAATAAAATACACACATGTATGTGCCATGCATGCCAAATCTCACAAGGAAATCGCACATGCAAATCAATACCTGCAAGTAATCCTGTTGTAGCTGCTTGATCTTTCTCTTCCTTGCTTGATCTTTGCTTCCCTTTGCCTTCTTTATCCTTCCTTTGTTGTCCTTGATCCAATGTTAGAGTGCTCCAAGAATGCTCTAAGAGTGAGAGAGAGAGAATGGAGAGAGAGTTCCACCCAAAAATTGTCAAAAAGCTCCTAAACTGATCCTCAAAAGCCTTTTTATTAACGAGGCCTCTAGTTTCTTCATTTTCCATTGTTTTCATTCAATTTCCTCCTCACATGTAACATGTGACCTTTCACCTTTTCTCCTAATTTCCTTTATTTTCATAAATAAAATGCCAATTTATGCCACTTTTCCCTTTCAAAGCCTTTGTCATTGCCTTTGTCTATTTCCTTTAGCCATAATAACCAAAATTAACACCCACTAGGATGTTTTACCCAGCATTTAGCTTAGAATGCGTGTCCCATGAGCTTGGTCTTATTTTTACATGGATTTTTGACCAGGGTTGTTAAGCGAAGATCTCTGAAGAGCTCGCAGAAGGAGAGATACCTTCACAACCCACCAATACCATGGTTGGAAATAGGCAACCAAAAGTGTTCATGTTCCTTATTAGAGAAACAAATGGAGAATCCAAAATGAAAAACATCGATCCATCTGTCCTTCCACAAATATATGGTTTGACCACTGAAGATCCTGACACTTTTATGCTTGAGTTTGTTGTAATTTGTAGGACTTATGACTACACAACATATGAGCAGAAGCTCAAATTGTTCCCTTCCACTCTTAAGGATGTTTTCCTTCATTGGTTCATGAACCTAGAAGGGGATAACATCACTTCATGGGAGCATATGCAACAAGCCTTCAAACCAAGTACCAGGATGATTACAGAGCAATAGACACCATATAAGAGATATTCATAATGAATCAAGGAGTAGATGAATATTTGGAAGATTTTTGAGGAAAGATTCAGTTGAATTAACGAAGAACACAAAACTACACTCTAGATCCATATTCCTTGAAGTTAGTCCTACAACAAGAAGTCAAGGAAGAACTCATGGAAACACTCAACCTATTGACCAATGGAGACATATATTAGCTCATCTACGATGATATCAAAATGGTATTCAGAGATCATTAAAGGGCTACTAGAAAAAGTGGTAGAGCAAATAAAGGCTTGGTAAGTCCCTTTTCCTCCTCGACAATTACTAACAATGACATAGGAGGTATGCTATAGGACATGAAGACCAATATCTTACACACATTTGCTATGAAAATGGATACACTATAGACCGAGACTAAAGAAGAAGAAGAAAAAAGGGCATTAGTTATATTTTTTCCTAAATGCACTAAAAGACATACTAGGAATGAGTGTCCTTTATATGTCATAGAAATATGTTGTGTATGTGAAGAAAATCACTCCACTAACAAATGTCCATATTTGCTAGATTTGAAAGCTATATACCAGGGAGCAGAAGAGATCACGAAGTAGCTACGCTTTGTTAATCAAAAGAGGCCTCAAGTCCCCAGGTAATTTCAACAATGTATGAACTACCCCTCTCCTTTCAATACAAATTAAAATGCACATTATCATAATTGGTGTCTTCCTAACCCTTCACCCTGGTCTTTTCCCACTTCATGGCCTTATCCTCCCCAAAATTTTATTCCTCCTTTTCATCCATATTGGCACCAACCTCTTCAATGGCGTAATCCATATTTAGGATGAATACCTCAGGTAGCCCAACCACCAACCTTGATGCCTCCTCCTCCTCAACCACAAGTACCCAAAAATAATCCTCCAAAACAAACAATGATGCATGCCTAACCAAAACCAAATCCTAACAATAAGAAGACCCAACCAATCTACAATGGAGAAACCACCTATCGGTTATGTTGTATAGATTCAAGAGATCAAACTTAGGTCTTGGAAGGTCCTTTCATATGCTCACCCATCTTCTCCAATAGAAAATCTAGAGAAAGAGAAGGAAATTTTGTCCCTCAAGTCACCTAAACAAAGCCTCCCTATCTTGAAAGGTTGACCACCCACAAAGAAAACCCATAAGATGTTTAACTTTTAGGAGAATTGGATAGTTTGTGTGTCAAAATACACCACCTTCAAGCCACCAAGGATGTTCCTATCTACAATAAGTTCATTGAAGAGGAAGGATATTCCACTACTATCAATGGCATAGGGAAACTAGCCGATCTTATGCTTAAGAGAGTCATCATCCCAAAGTACTTAGATCCTGGGAGCCCAGTAGTAGATTTCCACATCAATGATATTGTAGTTCCTATTATTTTCACTGACTTGGGATTTGCAAGACCAAGTTTAATGGATACCCTCTCATCTTAGGAAGACCTTGGTTATCCATTGTTGATGCCTACATCAACTGTAGGGCTAGAAATTTGACTAGCACCAATGGAAATATAAAAATAACTTGTATTATATCCACCTACTCAACCCCACATTAAGCATGAATTTTAAATTTGGGTAGAAGAAAAAGGTGACTCTTGTCTATCATCATCCTACCCTATATGTACATTAGAAACCACCATTAGCAGCATAACACTTGATGGAGATAACATGATTGATAATTTTTTACAAAATAAATACCCTATTGTCATGAATATTGATGGCTTAGAAGATGAATTTATAGGATAACATGATTATTCTTATGGCGGTTCATGGGAAGATTTGATAATTGTTGGTTCTGAGCAAAATAATGTGAAAACCATAGAAATCAACCCCTCCAAAACCTTGAAATCATCCCCTTTTTCTCAGCTTATCAAGAGGACCAATTACTTGCCGTCTTGAAATAACATGTTGATGCATTTTCATGGGACTATAGGGAAATGAAGGGAGTTCATCCTTATGTGTGCACTAATCATGTATATATCAAGGAGAGTCATAAACCTATTCACCAACCACAAATGGGAATAAACCCTGCATTAAAATACATTGTCAAAGATGAATTACAAAAATTGTTCAATGCAAGATTCATCTATCTAATCTTGGATAGTGACTGGGTCTCTCCCCTATTCGTTGTCCCTAAAAAGAATGACAAATGGAGAATATGTGTTGATTATAGTAAACTCAACGAAGCCACTAGAAAGGATCATTTTCCCTTGTCATTTATTGACCTAGTTCTTGATGTCCTTGCAGGGAAACAATTCTTCTCCTTTTTGGATGGGTTCGGTGGGTAAAATTATATCCACATCATCCCTGAAGATCACGATAAAACCAACTTCACATGTCCATGGCAAACCTTTTCGTACAAATTTCTCCCATTAGGTCTGTGCAATGCCCCTGCTACCCTCTTGATGGTTGTGTTGAGTATATTGTCCTACCTTGTGCATGTTTCAATGGAAATATACATGGATGATTTTACACCCTACAGGGGTGATTTCCAATAATCTCTCTCTAACTTAGAAATTTTTTTGCAGAGGTATAAAGAAATGAACCTCTCCCTGAACCATGAGAAATGCCTATTTATGACCAATGAGGGGGTTGTATTAGGGTACTTTCTCTCTTCAAAAGGAGTCCAAGTGGACCCTACTGATATAGCCATCATCATAAAGGTTCTTGTTCCTAAAAAAAGAAAGATGTTATAAGTTTTCTAGGCCTAGTTTCATATTATTGAAGATTCATCATATATTTTAGCAAGATTGGTTTTTATTTTCACTACTAAAAAAAGATGTAGAGGTATGTTGGATAGATTTATGTCAAAAAGAATTTTAGGAAATAAAAGAAAAACTAATGTCTGCACCTATCCTTAAAGGTCCAAATTTAGTTTTGCCCTTGAATATCCATACATATGCTTTAGATAAAGCAGTTGGGGCAGCACTAGGACAACTCAAAGGTAAATTTCCCTATGCTATTTATTTTGTTAGCAAAAGCCAAGGATGAAATTAACTATACAATTATGAAAAACGAACTCCTTGTCAATGTACATTCTTTAAAATAATTTAGACATTACATCATTGGTTATCAAGTCTTCATGAATAGTAACCATTGGATGATCAAGTACTTAATGAATAAACCAAATGTGAATGTTCGCATAATTAGGTGGTTACTATTGCTGCCACAATTTGATTTGACTATTGTTGACAAACCTGGAAAAGAGAATTTCATTGCATATTTTATTTCAAGACTAACCTTGTCTACAAATGATGAAGAAGTGGTGGATGGCCAACTCATTAACAAGATTAAATTTTCCATATCACTCTTATCTCCATGGTTCAGTGACATAGCCAACTTCCATGTTGCTGCCTAGATCCATCCTCAATTATCTTCAAAGGAGAAAAGTAAAAATTTCAAAAAGAGTGCCTCTCATGCTTGGATTGGGGGTAACCTCTTCAAGTTAGGGCCTGGTTAGATTCTGAGAAGAACTGTGAGGGAAGATAAAGTTTATGATGTCCTCTTATCTTGCCATGATGGACCCTATGGGGGCTATTTTGCTGCTAGGAGAACAACCTACAAGAACATGCAAGCAATATACTATTGGATAACCCTTCACAAAGATGGCCAAAGATACACAACACAATGTGATGAATGCCAAAGGATGGGGAAACCCACTTAGAAGGATGAAATTCCTTTACACTCAAGTGACTTTTGAGCCATTTGAGAAGTGGGGCATGACCTTTGTTGGTCGTATTAATCCTCCATACAAACACAACATATACATTATTGTGTGTAATAACTACCTGACTAAGTGGGTTGAGGTGAAAGAAATAAAAAAAACAACTGAGTAGAAGGTGATTTAATTATTTAGAGAAAACATATTCCACAAGTTTGGCTTCCCAATAAAGTTGGTGAGAGACCAAGGCTCCTAGCAACATCACATCTGACACCATAGGTCTACTACATATCACCCTCAAGAAAATGGTCAAGTGCAGGTTACCAATAGAACATTAGAAAGAACCCTAACCAAGGTGATAAGTAGTAGAAAAGAGCATTGGGAAAAGAGACTTGTTGAGGGCACCTGAGCCTACAACACCTCCTAGAAGACCACTATTGGATTTATCCCCTATGAACTAGTCTATGGTAAGAAATATGTGTTGTAAAATGAATTTGAAAATGTTAGCCAAGATTGACATAGATCTAACCAAAGCACAAGATGAAAGGTTGCAACAATCAAATGCACTTGATGAGTACAAGATGCAAGCCTTATTACATACCAAAGTGATCAAGATGCAAATTTGTTTTGGCATGACAAGCATATGAAAACCATAACATTCTAGGAGGGTGACTGGATCCTCTTGTATGACTCAAGGTTTAAATATTTTAAAGGGAATCTCATGACCATATGGCTGGGGCCTTATCTGGTTGAAAAATTATATGACGATGGCTAAGTTGGGATCACAACTATATGAAGAGAAGATTCCACTTTTTGTAAATGATTTTCGGTTGAAATTCTACAAGAATTTACTGACTCAATAAGTAAGGAGATGAATTTGATTAAGAGCATTAGATCTCCCAATTCATTCATCCTCTGACTAGCAAGGAAAAAAAAACCTCAAGTGAAAACCTCCTTCAAGGAACTTGAGGGAGACTCATTAGCTAAAAACCTCTATGAGACAGCTCGTGAGTCTGAGAAAAAGGAAAAAATAATAGAGAACCCCAGGTGAAAACATCCTCCATGACACATGGGGATAACCTACTATATGAAAACCTCCATGAGGCGACTAGTGGGCCTCGAAGAAAAAAGAAAAATAAAATAAAAGAAAAAAAGGAAGAAAAATGTAAATAATAAGAATGATGAAAAATGTTTTATTTTACCTTGATTTATGTGCAGGTATCATAGAGGAAATACCGGCAAGGTAGGTAATACAAACCAACATGCACATTTGGCCCAAGGCATCAACTCATGCACTCTCAGAGGGCCTATAAAGTACCCCTATGCCATTTTCCATTATCATCCATCATCCATAACATCATATCCATATCTCCAAATATTTTCCATTCATTTCCTTCCACTTCCCTGAACTGTTACCAGATAACCCAAATTTTATAAAAGGCTACAAATCATCTAAGCTAAGGTAAAGAATGAGAGGCATCCTAACACCTAGTCGTTCTATCAACATATATTACATCCTGATTTTTCCTCCATTGTTCACCATCTCTAATCCTGAAGCAATTCAATCTCCTTGTTTTTTCATCATAGCCACCATCAAAATATTCTCCTTCATCCTCATCAACACCTCCTTGAATTATCAATGGCCCTTGATGTTTCATAAGAGTATTTTGATGAGCATGAGGGATCTTTGTGACTACTACAAGAGGCTACACAATCCTATAACAATCTACAAAGATTCTACATGCCCAAGTCTCCAACATTCCTAAGAATGATCACACCAAAGTCTTGCATCTCCAGAGCAACATTAGAAATTTAGACACCTCTTCTAGCTCTAAAAAATGACCCTGAGCAGCTACATGGTTTCCTGTTTAGCAACAAAAACAACATGAGGACACCCACAAATACATTAAAGAAACCACCTATATCATAAAAAGGTAAAACATCAGGTATGAGGATCTCTTACACTTACTCTTTAAACTCATTTGAAGCATTAGGAGTGCAAAAAGTGAATGGTTTTGTAGCCAAATAAGACTAGCATAGGTCTCGGTCAAATTTGGCAGGAAAATCCGCTTTCTTCTAAGAGTTCTCCACACGTGTGAGGGTGAATAAGATAAAATCAGGGGATCATTTAAAAAATAGGTCATTGTCTCTTACTAATGACAAGGAAAAGAGGGAGTATGAGGACTCTAATACTAGTGAAGGTAGGTGGGGGCCATCTTAATCACTGCACACTGGGTTTTATCTCATCTATGATATGAAATTATCTTCACCACCTATTCTCACTCCACGTTCTAAATGCCAATAGTGTTAAAAATCCTCGACAAAGTCTACCACCACTATAGCAGAAGGTTTAAGGATATCAAGTTCAAAAACTTTAAGCTACAAGAACTAATATATAATGATCTTTAAGATACAAGTGATTTTTCTACATGACACATAATATCACAAAAAATGCTCGAATAGACCTCAAACAAGTTGAGAAAGGAATATTTTCTCAAGAAATTGTAAGTATAACATCTCTCCACTTCCTTAATCATATTTGACACAATGATTGATGCTTAATTACTTGAATTTATTAGTCATCAGGTTTTGTATCAAGGGTCTGAATTAATAGAGGAACAACTAGTCAATATTTTGTCTTCAAAT
Source organism: Pinus taeda (assembly GCA_000404065.3). Lineage (NCBI taxonomy): Eukaryota > Viridiplantae > Streptophyta > Pinopsida > Pinales > Pinaceae > Pinus > Pinus taeda. Next base: position 30,189 of record APFE030196455.1, read on the forward strand.
ACAAAATGGTTTAAAATATGGAGTTATAAGCTACAAAACTCCCTTCTACCACAAGAAAATCCTAATTCCCGTAGCAACACCAAGAAAATATTTCCTTGAAAATATTCTTGTCCAAACTTGTGCAAGTTGTGTCATACAATGGGAGGAGGATTCAATAGGAGAGAATCCATCGATACCACTTATATTCATAAGAATCTTGAGGTCTAGGCCATCTTGCAAAAATATTGTTGGCTAGGGTTCTTTGATAAACCTATAGGATATGATGATGAAATATCCTTAGATTTTTCCATAAACTTACAACACCCTGAGAACCAGGAAATAGTCACTACAATCAAAGGGTTGATAATATACATTGATGAATAATTAATTAGCAGGGTCACTACCCTTCTAAAGAGGATGCTATGAAGTAAAAAGGAGAGGCAGGAATCCATTAGTGCCAAGAGAGGATTTTTCATCTCCGATGAGTAGTCAGTGAAGAAAAAAATGGGATTAGAATGGAAATCCTGCCATACCTTTAGGATGAAATAACATATCATATCCTCAAGTATATCTCCTATTAGGGAAGGCTAAGAATAATATATGCTTACCAATTTAGGCTCTGTTATCAATTAAGATTCCAAGTTGACCTGCCTATTCATGAGAGGCTAAGTATCCCACACTTCCTCCTCCAATCCCTAAAATCAATGAGCAACAAGGTGAAGGAGGGTAAAAAAAAATACCTAGCTAATCATGACCTAATCAGATTGATATTCATGGATGCACCAGAACATCTTTAGCTCCCTATTCCCTAGGTAGACTTTGTTGACATGAACATTCAAGCCTTATTAGAGGCCTAGAATGAATTGATAAAACCTCAAATAGAGTCGGTAGAAACTCAAGAAGGATCAACAAAACCTCAAGTATAGGTTGGAAAACTACAAAAGAGGCCAAATAAAAGGAGAAAAGAAAAGGCAGTGGCAAGCCTTGTAGAATAAAGAGAAGGAGAAGGGCTATTGGAGGAATAAGAAAAAAAAATTGCAGCTATATTGGAAAATCTAAGCACCCCACAAAGCTAAAGGCAAGTAGACCTGCTCAACTACCTATTTACTTCAAAAGGAGAAAAATCAAGAAAGTACGATATAGTGGCAAGCTAAGACCCCTTTTATCCCACTCTTATCACTATTGAGGAAACACCTATCCAAGAAAAATAATAACTTCAACATGTAAAGGAGAAAAAATTAAAGGCGCCAGAGGTACAAACAATAGGAGTACAAACACCTCGTGAGGAAATGAGGTAGAAAATATTGTTAGAGGGGCAAGATGCTTAGCCATAGAAACACACTATAGAATTACAGGAGATTGAAAGGATAACACATCAATATCTCCAAGGAGATCAACCTCCTTTTATTCTTGGATTGAGGCAGGAAAAACACTTCCTATAAACCTAGCACCACAATTATTCCTCATAGTAGAGTAGGAGAAAGCTGAGACTCACAATGGAAGAGGATTTCCCAATTCAAAGGAGTTGTTGATATTTCCAAAATGGAATATGAAATGATGAAAATGAGATAAAAATGGAACTCCTAATGTTTTATGAAGAAAATAAAAGAGATCACTTGGAGAAGGAAAACAAGTAGCTAAAAAACCAATTGTAGCTGACATAAATATTGCTATTGGAGAGGGACATTAAAGCTACAACACTAGAAATAAATATGGGAACCATGGAATACCTTTCTTTGGAGGCAATGAATTAAAAAACTTACTCCTTGTTCTTGAAGGAGTAGCGGTGGGAGTTTTAGATAAATATGCTTGCACAGTGAGGGTCTCTCCCTCTACAATAAATCAAGGACTTCATTGACTTATGTATTCAATGTATTACATGAGATAAGGCCAAGGTTGTTGAATTTTACATTCACAACCTTGTGCTTCTAGATCTAACCATATGGGACCCAAACCACTATTTGGGAGATGCATAGTTATTTGACCTAGCATCTAGGCTAAGGCACGAGGAATTCAGAGTTGAAGAAGTGAAAAGAGCCATGGATATAGATCTCAAGGAACCACTTTGGATTAGACTTGAATATCCCAATCCATCCATGCTCACTTACACTCAATTAATTTTGACAAAGGATCCTAAAGTAGTGGAGGTTTACAAATTAGAGGCAAGTGGAGGCCATCCTCCACTTTAAGGATACTTTTAGTTTATTGGGAGAAAAAATATCACAAGCTTGCCAAAGGAGATGGAAAGCACTACCTCACAAAATGAATATTAGAGAATACAATTCCACTGACAAATTACAAGCTACACTTTCCAGGACTCCTTTGTATAAGAGGACCATTCAGAGAATTAGATTCCAAAGTATTAGACTTAAGTTTAATCCACCCCTGTTGTTATGACTTCAAGAGCATCAAAGTTAGGAATACAAGTAAAAGGAGTGGAAGTACATTGAAGGAGCAACACTTTTAATAAGGGGGCAAGATGGACCTCCCAATTAGGTAAAACATAAGATCCATCTAACCTATATTTGGCACATAAAGGTTGTATTAGCCATTCCATTTTTCATTTAATAACACTTTCTTAACTTAAATGAGTTCTGAGGAGGGTTAAGGATATGTTTCATACTTTATGTGCCTAACATGATTATTATGCGGGATATTAAGAGGATTTTGCACATATTACGATGATATCTAGTTAGAGAGATTCATTGGGCCTTCCTCCTACTACAAAAGGTTTAAATTCTGTTGGCTTGGGATAATAAATACTTCTCCCTGTAGTTGTGACATCACTTAGGGAACATGATCCAATCTTCTAGGAGTTTTGGAGGGAAAGTAGTCCTCCTTTGAAGGAGTTTTTCCCCTCATTCATTTTGTATAAGTATAGCACTTGAGTAGCACATTAGGAAGTAGTAGAAGTAGAGGATAAAAATGGAGAGCATTAGGAAGTTTAGTTTTCAAGTTCTTCAACTTTTTTCCATGTGCAAGTAATTTTTTAATTAATGGAATTTATCTTTGGTTTCAGTTTTGTTATCGCTGCTACAACACCCTCCAAAATGTCACCACATTCAGATTTTGGAGCCTACTTCACCATTGTATCTAGTGTCACCTTGGTCTTCAAGTGCCACTCCAAGTCATTCTATATGTTTCAAGTGTTTTTGATCATCCTGATGTTTCGTTGCATTGATTAGAATATCTCTAGTGCATTTCATGGTTGTAACACCTTTGCTTGTTGTAAAACGGCACTTTTGGTCGCAGTTGCACACACTTAGTTTGTTTTACTCTGGGAATGTATGTAAAGTGGTGTTTTGATGTCTCTTTATCATTGTTCAAGCTTGTCTAAGTTTTCTTGATGAGTTGGTATGCATCTCATGTGACTTTGTGTATAAACTCATTAATTTTTCCCCTTGTTCCATCTTTCACACTGAAACATTTTTTGATTGCAAAGTGAATCCGTTAAGGCTAGAAGCACAAGAGCGCACTCTCAAGCCTTGAGCGGGAATCCTTAATTATTCGAAAGTGCACCTTGCACCCTCCAAGAGTGCATAACTCACTCCTAAAGAACCTTTCCTCTTCCTTATTCTAAACTACGCCCTAAAGAATCAAGTCTTCCTTTGAGCGCATTTCTTCAACCCAAAGGACTGCACCCTCCTTGAGCGCATGAGTGCACCATGAAGAATCAAAGCCTAACTCCTTATTCATTCAAAAATGTTCCATGCACACTCCTTTTCCCTCATGAGTGCATGAGCATGCCACAAAGCCTTGAATCCTCATCCTTCATCCTTCGATACTGCTCCCTGTGCCATCCTTTTCATTCCTAAGTGCATGAGCACACCTTGAAGCAACGAAACTTGTCCCTTTAGCCTTCTGCTTTGTGCCCTATGCCCTCGTCTCCCTCGAGCACATAATGCACTTGGGAAGTTCGAATCCTCATTCTTCATCCTTCGGACATGCACTACACCCTCCTTGAATTGTTTTCTCTCCTCTTGAGCGCATGAGTGCATCCCAAAGCCCTGAAGCTCCCTCTCTTCAGCCCTTCAGCCCGTCGAAGTGCGATCTTGTGCCCATAAGCTCTCCTTGCTCCTTCCAAGTGCACTATTAAGACATGGACAAAAAAATGCATGAAACATGTTAGAATAAGATATGTTTTAGGCTAATGGTTGCTTGCCATGAGTGATTTCACTTACAGGTATTTTAGGAACAAAATGGTAGGCATGCATGAAGAAGTTAAAGAAAAGAAGGAAGACAAAGGAAGCATTAAAGAACAAAGAAAAAATTGAATACTTGATGATAGAAGCACCCCGAAGACTTCATAAGATCAAATACCCTTTGGAGGGTGAATACATCAACAATCAGAAGTTGTAGGCAAGAGAAAAGACATGAGTGGCAACCATGTCACCCATTGAAGAAAGTCCATGTCATCAATCACTATGAGTCCCAATCATCAATGATAGTGACTTGTCATGTTCTCATCACACGATGCTGTGGAAATTATGATGTAATGATGAAATCATTGTAAAGACAAAGAAGTGGAAGTCCAAGAGTCATGTATGGACAAAAGAGCCATATATAGAAGTCCAAAAGACATGTAATTCCAAACTTCATTTGGAAAACCAAGAGTTATTGAAGTCCAAAGGTCATTAGAAGTTGGAAGGTCAAGAGTCATGGGGATATGGAAAGTCATGCCTCAAGTTATAAAAGGATCATCATTTCTCAAGCAAAGGACTTTTAACCTTGGCTTCTACCATGGGCATTAGAGAGATAGAGATAGTACTTTTGGGGAGCAAGTAATGGCTCTAACGCTCCACAATTGGAGCCATTGGTGTTTGTTGTACTTATGTATATTGGGAATTTTTCTTAATACTTGAAGCCCTTTTTTCAACACATTTTCATGCATGGGTTGTGGATGTTTTAAGGCTATTCTTCTTATGTTTCTGATTCATGTTGGCTTTGACATGTACTAGAGTAATTAACTATTTCGATGGCTTTGGTGCTAAACTGATTGGAAATGTGTTGTAATGATTTAATGATCATGACATCCGTGTGAACTATTTCGCTTAATGTTTAATGATTCTTTCTTGTTTATGTACATGTGTCTCCACTAGATTAGTACTATTACTTATATTTTATAGTCTCACCTTTTCTCCCTCACAGTGAAAGAACCTTGATACATCTACAATTGAAAATTTCACAAGGCACACTCTCTTGATCATTCAAAAGCACATGTGAGCTTATATATTGTGCTAACTACTTAAGTTAAGGTATATCTTTAAGTAAATGATAGTCATGCCATATTTCTGGAAGGGACTCCCACACCAAATGGTGTGAGGCCTAGTTGGGACCTCATATCAGGGAGATCCCTTGTATGTTGGCGGTATCCAATATCATCAAAAAGTTCTTAGTCATATTTTCCATGAGGGATCTCAGATTTCTTGGGTTAGGGCCCACCCCAAGTGCTCAATACCGCTTTTGTCCCATTATTATTTATGCATTTATTGATTTCTGCAATTGATTTCTTAATATTACTTTTTTGTAGGATTACTTAGCTTGTTTTTGAACAATATTTTCTTGCACAGTATCTGGGAATTGGTAGTGGTTGTATTGTTGAATTACCACATCCAATTATGAATTTCAATTCACTTCAGTTAATACTATTTAGTTGATGTCCATCATTGCTACTTCATCGTGACTGCACAGTCCCCTACTTTTGTAGCTATAGGATATTCTACAACCACACATTTTATTGAATAAATCCTTATACCACTGATAATATGATGTGGAAATGAGTGGTTTTTCATTTCTTAGCCTTTCCTTAGCCCCTTTTTCTTTCCAACCTCACCCTTAGCACATTTTCTACTCAGAGGATTGTGTCCTGTAGTGAAACAAAGACTCAGATAACAGTTTTCAATTTGGTTCTGAAACTTTCCCATATTTGCATCCAACCCATGATTCACCTTCTTTGATGCGTTACAATGTCCTTAGAAAACTAAAGATGGAATTTAGATGAGGAGATACTAAGTAGATGCTTTGACCTAGTTTCCTATAGAATTAGGGTTTACTATTTGCAATCTTCTATTTCAACATTGTGTCTGCTTTCTTTTCACAGTAGAATAGATATGATTTTATTTCATTATAGTTAATATGTTTTGTCTTCCTTGATTGCAATTATAATATATTTGCTTTTTTTCATTCATTCCATGCAATTTCAAGTTTTTCCAATAACATAGAATATTTAGAATGGTCTATGTGTAACTAGATTTGGTCTCAGTACTTCCACCCTTGTAAAATTCAACAAAAGAAAGACATAGTGCTTGTTGCACATATAGTGGAAACCCTTGTTAAGTTTATGTGAACCTCAAGTTGACAATTAAAGCTAATACCCTTTGTAGTTGTATCACTGTTGTTGTAATATGAGGGCCATTAGTTGGGTCATCACTGACCTCAGTGGTCTCTTGTCTTATATCGTATTTACATCAATTAGATCACAGTGGTGGGTGGTGGCTCGGCCGTATGGTTCCATGAGTTGAAACCTTGGTTGGATAGACTAAATTCTCAACGAACTTTTGTCCTCACGAGGATAGCTCTAATTCCTCGATGGTGAGTGGTGGGTGGTGTAGGACCCCATGTGGTCCCTGCCACATGTTATCTGATGTGGGTCCCACTGAATCCTCCACCTTTAGAACACATGGGGATTCTTCATTTAAATCCTTAGTCAAAATTCAATCCGGATGGGTCTATGGAACCATGGCATACTCCCACTTTTATTTTTGCTTCCTGCAACACATAAGCCCCAAGATTGGGTGGTGAGTGGTGAGAGGTGGAATGTTCTGCATTTGAACCTCAATCTGGTAGGAGCCTAGATATTAACTCTATCTCACTTTCACTCCAACTTGTACTCTTTGATGTCTGAGGTCTAAGTATAGGGTCCACCCCTAAGCTGCATCACTTTGACAACGTCATCTTAGCATTAGTCCTCAATGTCAAAATTTCTCTCCTTGCATGTATAAGTTTGTGGCTAGTGGCCGATGGCCAAAGTCCAACAACCTGACCATAAGGCAAGGTTCCAAAGATGAGGTTGCTCCATCAGTATTTTAGTTTCAGAGTGTATTTTACATATATGTTTGTATATGTATGCATATCACTATGACTCGAACTTTGACGATTCAAACAAGATTAAAAATTCAAGCATTCCACAATAAAAGGGGTGTCTCGAACCCTTAACTTCCATATATGTAATAAAGAAGTAGCAACCACCCTGACTACCATATTTATATGTATCATGGAAAAAGGGTCGTAGGTCTTAATAACTATGCAATTCAAGCATTCCCTCATAAGCACTCAAGACCATGCATTAGTCAATAATCACAATAAGGAATAGACATAACTTGAAATACTAATATACATAGATAAATTTTACTTATCTGAGTGGGGTTAGAACAATTGGAAACTGAAGGAGGGACTTCCACTCTCCACCCAGCCATAGGCCAACTACACAATAGTCTTTCTTGCAACTGACCACCCCTGAGACGGATGTAGATTCTAAAGGGAAATGCTTGCATATGGGATATTTCACACCAATGGTCAAAACACTCAGGAAATGGAGTCCACTGGCAAGTGGTTCATCAACTACTCTCTGGTAGTAAGCACCCAAGTATTCACTGACCCTCTAAGCTTCAAAACATAGGGTATCACCCAAATTCAAGGAATATTTGTGTTACTCAGTTTCTAAGGATTGAACCAATTGTAAGGGTGGTTCAAAATTCAATTGGAAAACATCTAGTGGTGTGTTTAGTTATTGAGTAGGCACTAAGTGGTTTAATAAACAAGGAAAACAACTAGTGGTGTAGCAAGAAAACCACAAGCATTGAGTGGTTTAACAGAGAAGGCAAGCACTTAGTGGTTGAATTATTTTTAAACTGCACACTAGCAACAAAGGCTTACACAAAAGATTTTAGTGGCCTCAAACATAGTAATGGTAGTTAATACCCAAGGTCATAGGTTGCAGGTTGAAGGTCACAAAGCCATATAATTCAAAGGGATAACGGAAATCCAATTCCACAAGAGAATTAAATAGTAAAAATGTTGAGCATATGAGTTCTATTCCAAGCATCCAACAAATGAAAAACCTTAATTAATTAATTTATTATTATTATTTATTTATTTAATTTTTAATATATATTATATATATATATATATAATATAATATATATATATATACATAATATATATATATATATATTATATAATATATATATATATATATTAATGCATATATAGAACTCCCTTTGTGTCCCTTTCAACAAATAAGTGAGAGCACAACCTTTTCTATTTGGTGTCATCACCTCTCGGGCCATCTTTTCGATATGGAAGAGGGAATAAATAGGAACGAGAACTGCATATCCTTCCATCCCTAGTATAATATGGTAATGGATATCAGTGGCTCTGCTAACTCAGTTCAACCCCAATCATATCACATTAGACCTATTAGACAATGGCTTCTCTTGGCTACAAGTGATTGCTGCATTTAATTCAGCAGGATATGGGTCATGTCTTTTCAAACTAGGTGAGCAAGTTAGTGGCTTTAGGTGAAATTAGTGAGTAAGAAAGCTTCCCCCAGACCAAGGATCTATAAGGCTATCTTTTGTTGTGTCAATTAATTAATTTTAATTAATATTGTTATATAATTGATTAGAGGTTCACCCATTCATGGCTCTCTCCACGTTGGTGTGGCAATCATAATTATCATTACAATAAGCACAGGTAGAATAGGTGGATGTTACAGCGAACTGTAGCCAAAGCTAGGTGAACTTTGTTATCAACCTACAATTTACTTGTCTTTATATTTTTTGCTATTTATTTCTTCAATTTAGCCTTTCAATTTGTTCATTAAGCTAACTTAGATTTGTAACTAATGCAAATAAGTCAATAAATTTCAGATCATCGAGATATAGATTTGAAGGAGATCTTATGTGATAGGAGATAAGCTATTTTAATATACTTGTGTAATTCAAACAAATATGTCCCATTTTCCATTTTTTAATGGAACTTGAAGCCACTCTATGTCTGTAGTGGATAATAGCAACATGTGGCCATTCCAAGTCTGCATGGGCACATGGGATAACACAAAGGGCATTTCTTCACATGGATGTAGCAAGTACTAAGCCATGATCATTTTTGAAATATTTATAAAGAAAGAGGTCCTTTTGTCGGTGCTAATTTAATCTATGGGTTCTATCGATATAAAGATATATTTCCTCTTTTCTACAACAAACTTTAATGTGCAAGTTGTGTAGATACACTTTATGTGCAATGTTATCTCTTGATTTTAAGTTACCATATCAATATTGATATGACCAGAGTGCACAAATCTTTATAACAATTGGAAATGTTAATGTGCACATAATCCACTCATGCTTGCTTGTTCACCCCTTGAATCAATCCAATAGCTGTCAAATAGCGTGTGCTAACAAGAAGCAATATATTTTGAAATCAAATAAGTTGGATTGCATTCATATAAGTTATAGGATCTAGACTGTATTTTATAGGATATGTTCTCACAAAATTGAAACCATGAGGGCCCCCGCACCTCCCCCCCACACACATATATATACACACACCCTCAAATTCTTTGGATTAATTACTTTGAAGTGGTACAACCTTGTTAATTGTGCTAAAAGGTTCTCCCTTAAACACAAAACTTGCTTCAAGTACAAGTCCAAGTTGTGTAGATACAATTTATGTGCAATGTTGTCTCTTGATTTTAAGTTATCATATCAATATTGATATGATCAATGTGCACACAAATTTATAACAATTGAAATGTTGGTGTGCACATAATCCACTCACGCTTGCTTGTTCACCCCTTGAATCAATCCAATGGCTGTCAAACATTGTGTGCTAACAAGAACTGATATATGATTGAAATAAAATAAGTTGGATTGCATTCATATAAGTCATACGATCTAGATTGTATTTTGTAGGATACAATCTCACAAAAATTTAAACCATGAGCCACCCCCCGCCCCACACACACACACACCCTCACATTCTTTGGATTAATTACTTTGAAGTGGTTCAACCTTCTTAATTGTGCTAAAATTTTCTCCCTTAAACACAAAACTTGCTTCAAGCACAAGTGCAAGTTGTGTAAATACGCTTTATGTGCAATGTTGTCTCTTGATTTTAAGTTATCATATCAATATTGATATGATCAGAGTGCACAAAGATTTGTAGCAATTGGAAATGTTAATGTGCACATAATCCAGTCACGCTTGCTTGTTCACCCCTTGAGTCAATCTAATGGTTGTCAAACAATGTGTGCTAACAAGAATCAATAGATTATTGAAATCAAATAAGTTGGATTGCATTCATATAAGTCGTATGATCTAGACTGTATTTTATAGGATATGTTCTCACAAAAATTGAAACCATTGAGAACTCCCCCCCCCACCCCAACACACACATATATATATACACACACCCTCACATTATTTGGACTAATTACTTTGAATTTGTTCAACCTTGTTAATTGTGCTAAACGTTTCTCCCTTAAACACAAAACTTGCTTCAAGCACAAATAGAATGGAAACCAACTAGCCCTCAATATTGTAGCAATAATGTTGTAACTCCCAAGAGTCTCAGATCTAATTGTCAACCCAGGGTTTGTACAAACTTAAGAGGGGCCGACACTATATGCGCAATAGGAAATATCTCTTCCTTTTGCTAAATTCTATGTAGGTGGAAGTACTAAAATTAAATCTAGATGTACAAAGAAAATCTAATTGGTCTATGCTACAGGAAAACTGAAATTGTAGTAAATTACTAGCATAAAGAAAGACAACACAAAAACCTAGGATATTTGCAACAAAGGAAGGAAAACTATTCTATTTGCAATGAAATGAAACCACACCTATTATATCTTGCAAGGTAAACATGTTGTGAATTCGTTGTCATTGATGTCAACCCAAGAAATAGCCAGGATAAGCCCAACATTTGTTGAGGTAAATGGATGGGAAGATCAGTGAATTTGTTAATGAGACCATCAACAAAAGATAATACTCATCATGTCGTTTGTTACAGTAGGTAGCATGCCACATAACTTCTCATTGTTGAGGATATATGACTAATCAAAGTTGGAGAGCCAAATCATGTGGTCAAGGTGCCCCAAATGGATGATGAGAAGGAAACTATGGCTGATCAGTCAAATACTGACATTAATATTTAAGAGAATCTTGGATAATTTATGTGGGACTTGAGCTTTCCAAGTTGGCCCTCCAAAAGTGAAGATTCTCATTATGAAATCAACCTCAAAAGAAGATTCAAGTTGACCCCTTAAAAGGATTTTTATGGTTAAATATTAGAAATTGGGCTAGCCCCATCAAAAATTAAAATTAATGCTTTAATTGCTAGTCATCTCAGGAATATGTCTCGCCGATTTTCACTTCAGTTGCTAGACCCACTCATTGGGCTAGAGGGTTGTCTCTGTTCGCAGAGAGGATTTACCTTCACAAAAAAAATGGCGACTCTGCTAGGGATCCTATGGTCGTTTCCTTTCAATTCTTCACCTTATATTTTAAAGAGTTTGATCAACCATCCTTTCCCAGACTTCATTGCTTGTCTGTAGCCAGTCTCACTTTCCGATAAATGTCTGAAGGTTATTGGTTTGAGTTGTTCTTGAAGATTTTGTGTTTTTTCTTTTCTTTTTTCCCGACCATCGCGTTTTTGGCCCTGATAGTCACGATGATATCATGGATGTGTTGATTACAATAGTGATGCTCATTGCTTTTCTCTTAACAGGTGCGATGATAGCAGAAGTTAAAGAAATTTAGGGTTTGTCTTCTTGTTTTATGTTCTTTTTACCTTCTCCCAGTGATTAACCAGTGTGATTTTAGTTGACCATTTTCTTGTCTAATTACAATTGCCTCTTAACTTGGTTTAAGTCTGTTTGAATTTTGATTAGCCTTTTAGGATTTCTAGGTCTTCTAGATCATCCTTCATCTACTCATTGGTCTTCTCATCATAGATCAATTACCTGTGTTAAAGAGTCTTTTGTGTGTTTGGGCATCCTTTGCAAATCACTTTTGGTTCTTGAATCTTAAGTTGTTTTCATTGGTGTCGGATTGAGTAGATACTTTGAAAGTCACTTAAGTTCCATTTGATAAACAATAGATTACAAATTGAATGTCTCATTTGAATCGAAAGGAAGTGTTTGCTTTGAGTTTTATGTTTCGAAAAGCGAAAGCGAAAGTGTTTATCTTTTAAGTAGTTTTCAAAGCATTTTTTGTTGCATTCAAATCATTAATGTGAAAGATATTTTCATGTTCATTGGCTTGCTTGCATTATCTTTTACTTTTTTGCACTAAATTACATTGATTGCACTAAAGTGAAAAAAAAAATCATTTCATCTTAACGTAGATTACTTTAAGATCGTTCTTTTTAGTATTGCATTTGTTGTGAAATGAAAGATTAGATTTTTTTTTTTTTTTTAGCACTGGAAATTGTCTTTGATGCATGATTTGGGTGATTTTTTTCCTTACATAGATAACTTTCATTGAATTGAAGGATTCAATTTCATCATCTAGTTTCATTTTAGGAATAGGTAACGTCGTTAAGGCCTTGAAAATGAAACATAAGTTTAAGATTAATTTTAAAATTTATCAATCAATCGAAGGATAATTTGAAACATTAATGCTTCATACTTAGTGATATAGGCTAGAGACGTGTTTCGATGTTTATAAAACTTAGCAGCTGTCGTTCGTTTTTGCATTAGACAACTCTAGCATGGACTTGTGCTCCCATACCGTCAAGCATATAAAGGGAGACCCTCATAGGTTGCAAACCTTTATCCATAAGAATACGAGTCCACCACCCTGTAAACGTGATACACCGAACACAACATTCGAGGAGATTTCCTGCATGTACATCAAGTCCTTGGTAAATTTATTTGCTGAGGTGTATATTGTAGTTCATGGCTACTTGGTACTCCTTTTTCTTAAAGTTACCTCAGTGGTCATTTCGATCTTTTATGACTCTTTAAATTTGAAAAGATCATTGAGCACTTGTCCTTTCAAGCTCGCTAAACCTTCAAAAGTGACTAGAGTCACCTTTTCGTCATTTTCTCGACTCTTAAAATATGAAAAGGAAAAGTTCTTGTTTCTAAAAATAACTACCCATGATAAACATGTCAAACCCAAGTAGTTGTTTTTTGGACCAATATTGAGCAATTCCCTGTTATTCCAAGATTGTTAAATAAAGCCCTCAACAAATCTCCTTTCCTTTTTTTCTCTTGAGAGAAAGTCATTGTGGCTAAACCATTGAGTTCATCTCACAGTTCCCCTTCATTGTCTGATACTAAAGGGTCCTCCCAAGGAGTTCATCCGGAGCTTCCTCAGTCACTTGAAGAGCAAGGTTTTGAACTTCGAATTATTCCAAGTATCCAACCCCTGTCTTCTCATCCACCTCCATCGGATTCCTGGTCACCTCAAGAATTTGATCCTAAGACCCCAGACAATCCTATTCAGACCCCTGAGAGTTTGCAGACTCCTGAGAGTCTACAAAGGCTTGTTATTCATCCGTCAAATCCATTATTCAATTATGTTGTGATATCTCCTCAGTGTCCTTACATTTCTTACGATCGACCTGATATTCGTTTAGAGTTATCTCCTCGCACATCCCGGGTTCCTTGTCACCAGTTGTTTCCATCTATGGAGTCAGAGGGTGAAATACCAACCTCTTCTCCAGGTCATACGGAAGTTTCAACTAACCATACTCCTCATATCAATGATGAACAAGGGTATGCATTTCCTCTAGAAGGCTTTCCTTTTACAGGAAGAGTCCCATCTCTCACCCTTCCTGAAACTAGTGGACCCATGTTTCCACCTGGTTATACAACCTTAGCTCAGTTAGTTTCGGGTACTCTTAGTGCTTCGTCATTGTATCAAAATCCCAATTAGTCTTCAAATGTTATGCCTACATCTGGTCTGTTCATTCCAAACGCGACCTCTCAAACTTCTGTATAAAATGTTGTCATATCAGTTCTTGTTCAACCTATGATTCCATCACAACCTGTATCATCATTTCAACTTACTCTTCCGGTACAACCGGTTGTTTCAGGTCAGGTTTCAGTTAGTTCTTCTACCCCTCCATCAAGTGGACAAAATTTTCCATTACCTAGGGGGAAAATCTGAATATTCCTCTTGTGTCAGGGGAAACCAATGTGAGTGGATTACAAAATCACGCAATTGGATTTAATCAACCTTATTATGGTGGTATTCCTAACCCTGGTTGTCCATCCGGGCCAGGTAACATCGAATATCAATAGCCTTATATGGCTCATATTCCACTCCAACAGGCTTATTTCCCATATGGTTCGCAAGCGTTGGACAATCTACCTTACATTCCTCAAGCAGGAGCTTATGTCCAGCCTAGTCAATCCGCTATTCCTGGTGGATATGGTCAGATTCAATTAGGAAATTACCAATACCCACAACGTATATCCCAAGGAGGTGCCAAACAACCCTTGCAACAACAAGGACAACCATTACAATAGCAAGGGCAAACATTGTAGCAGCAAGGGCAACTGTTATAGCAGCAGGGGAAACTTTTGCCATAGTCTTAGCAACCTTTGTAGTAGAAAACTCAGTTTGTTCAACAGTCTACTCAACCTTTGTACTCGCAAGGCTAACCTTTGCAGCAACAAGGTCAACCTTTATAGCAACAAAGTCAGCCTTTGGAGCAACAAGGTCAACCTTTGCAGTAGCAAGCTTCAAATGTGAATCAACAATGTCAACCCTTGCAAGCCCAAGGTCAACCCCTACAACAGCAGGGTCAATCTCTTCAGGTTTAGGGTCAGCAGGTTCAACAACCTTACAACCCATATGCTCCGTACAATGCTTATCAGTGGCCTATGGTAGGTCAATATCAAACCTACCCTAGACAAAATCCACCTTATGGTTAAGGTAACCCTCAATTGGGGCAAAATCAAGTCCCGTATGGATGAAATCCTCCACTGTGGGGGAAAAATCCTTACTAGCAAGGTTGGAACCCATAATTTGGGTCTCCTCAAAGGCTCTATATGTTGTTCAACATGCAATTGCCTTTCTTGGCTATGTTGGAGCTGCCTGATGTCTCACAACTCACAAATGATCCTATTTTTCATTCGCCTTACTAGCTTCTAGTTCCAACTAAAATTCCAAGTGATTACCCCAAGTTCGAAGGAAATTCTAAAGAGGACCTGCAATCCCATGTGATGAGATATCACTTATGGTGCTTTTCAAATTCATATGTTGACGATTCTATTTGTCTTCGTCTCTTTCGGAAAACTTTAACATGTGTTGCCGCAAAATGGTATATCGAGTTGCCTCGAGCTACATATGCTGACTTCAACTCTCTAGCTATGGCCCTCCTCACCCACTTCGAAATGCAGGTTCAATATGAAACTGGCACTCATTTACTCACATTCCTTAAGCAAGATACTGTGACCCACATTTCCGATCATATCCATGAATGGAGACGTCGGCGTCACCTCATCAAATTTGATATTTCTGATGAGTTGTTGACTGAATGGTTCACAAAATCATTCGTTAACAATATTGCTAAGGATATAGCTATTGGTGGATGTGTTACTAAAGAGAAAGCTATTGCTTGTGCTCAGTATCTAGACTTAGTCTATTCACAATTTGGCACTTTGTATGAGATGTTTCCTGATGCTCCGAGACCATCTTCAGATCTAACATCATCAAAGTCTCGTGATGTACCACCTATTGATGGTGTAATTGGTTCCGTGTTTCAGGTTTCAATGAAAGCTTCCTCGAAGCAGAAATATGTTTCAAACACTGGTTCCAATAATCCTTCAAAAAATTCATCAAGTCCTAGTAAAACCTATGAGGTACATGCTATTCAGTCCACTACAACATATAAGGCCTCCAAAGGTAAGAAAAAGGGTAAAGGTAAAGATAAATTCGATTCCCTGAAACAAGATCCACCCAAATCATCTTCTGATGATGCTTCTAAGAGAAAGCTGAAATATCCTTGCCTCATCTGTTTGGAAGATCATTACACCAAGGATTTTCCCCGACGTTCTGAAGTTAACCACTTAATGAAAGGGACTTCGATTGTTTTAAAAGGACCTTTTCCATCTCAGAAAACTCAATTGGTAGACCAACTGCAATCCTTTGTCTCCTCTGGTTCCCAAATTTTCATGATGCAAGGTTCATCACCTATTTCAATTGCTACTCGAACAAAGGACTATCAAACCCTGCATAAGAAGATGGCAGAGAAAGAAGTTACCGATACACCTTCAAATTCCACTCCATCTAGTTATGGTCCACTCCGTATTGAGTGCCCTAATGACGAGTCCGTAATCCCACCACCTCCCAAGGGTGTACTTTGGAAATCATCTTATAATCCGAATGTTAGAGCGGCACAACACTACAATATTGTTTGCCTTGGAGGTTCTCCAAACTTGTCCAACATAGTGGAAATCATTGTTGTCTACTAAGTGCTATTGATCCTACCGATTTGAGTATATGATCCAGGTGGATGTTGGTGGCCACCCACCTATCCCATTTGGACCCCTGCAACTGCCTCTTTCAGTTTTTCAGTTTCCGTAATTGTAGCACAATTTACTATTTTTAGCAGTTTTTCGGGTCCTGAACTTCCGGAGCCGTTTTGAGGCCCTAAACAACGTTTTTTGGGAAATCTGGGGGGCAACATGGGTCCACGGACCGATGTTACCCTTCCCAAAGTGGTAGTTCTCGGATAGATCTTTCTAACGGGCTATCATACGCGTCAAACGGAGATCATATGCCAAAGTTATGACCGCGGGAAATTGATGTACTAATTTACCCAAAACGGGGCCCACAATTTGGCGTTTCATCTTCTAGGGTTAGGTTTTGGAATGTGAAGGGTTTTCCATTGTTTCTCAACAATAAATAGGCCTTCGAGCCTCATTGTAACACAGTTCAGAGGCATGTAGCCGCCACATCTCTTCTCAAAGATAAGCTAGCATTGCCCTAGCTGGTTTATTTCCATTTCTGGTTGTAAGCATATTTGAGTATTTTCCATTAATGAAATGAAGTATTATTTTCATTGCATCTTTGTGTATATGGTTATCTCTATATTTTATTGTGTTCCTGTTTAAATCCGGATCAGTGGTATCAGAGCGGTCTGCTTTTTCTCTGTTTTTCTTTGCATGTCCCCAACGAGGTCAGGATATAAGGAGTTAGGGTTTGCACTGGTCGAACCTTTGCAAAACCAGCCTCGCAAATCTCGACGGCTTCCCATGGCGGATGAGAAGAAAAATGAGGGGGCAGGAGATCCTATCAAAATCTTGCTCGAATAAGCCCTCGAGCGGCAAAGGAACGCGATGATGGATAACTTTGCGCAAATTCTTCAGCGGCTACCCAGAGGTGACGCATCGACTTCCAGCAGCTACTCTGGAAATGCCACGCCCTTTAAGGTACAAGTTAATTTTGAAATCCCCATCTTCGAGGGTAAAATAGACGCAGATTTCATAGATAAATAGTTAAATTTGCTAGAGGGTTATTTTTCTGTTCATGAATTTTCAAGTTGGGAAAAGATTGTTTTCGCTCTTCTCAAAGCAGCCCCCCACGTCAAGGACCGGTGGGAAACTTACTGCGAGCAGAAGGATTGAAAGCACAGGCTCACTATTTTCAGCCGCACCCATTTGGGATTCATTCCCGGATGCCATCAAGGAGCAGTACTACCCTGTCAAAAGCTATGAGGACAAATACATCAGATGGACCACATTGCGGCAGGGACGAGACCAAGATGTGCCGGAGTTCACAAACATTTTTCATACCCTTCGCACACAGTTGGGTATCAAATATTCTGAGCTG
>APFE030196467.1:2675-16371 GCA_000404065.3 Pinus taeda
TAGCCACGTTGGCACAGGCCGTGGACTGTTTCCCTCTCTGAGGGTTTTAACCACGTCAAAATACTAGTGTATTGATCTGTGATCTGTTTGTGAGCGGTGTCCTTTTGGTGTTCTGTGTGAGGAACTTACCCTGTATATTCCTACACTGTGTACACAAAAATGAATTTATAAAGCTGAGCATAGGAATGCCCGCCTCAGCTGGATCATGAAAAAATGTTGTCAAAATAATGTATTGTATTGTATCTTAATACAGGTGGCCTCCCAGCTCGGAAAAACTTCATATCCTCATAATAAAGCATTTCACCCGACATCAGAAAGATTAACGACCTCATGCTTTAGGGGGAAACTGTTACAGAAATTTTTGGGCACTTAAACCCCAATCATAAATGTCCATTAACTGAGGGCTCCTAAGTCCCTAAAATTGTTGCTTCATTTCCTAAAGGAACAAGGTCAATTGATTACATCATCTCCCATAAGTTCTCCACTGAAAACTGCTCATAAATGGTCAAAAATGGACCACACTAAAAGCTCAATGCAGAGGGTGCAATGCATATCACCTTCCCAATGTACAAGGTGCGATGCATATTGATTTTCTCTTCTATAGGGTGCGATGGTCGGGAATGGACAAATGGCAGGGACAAAAATGCGAGGTGGAAGATCATGGAATCTTCCAGAAGCTTCTCCTCTGACACTTGCCTCTCTATTTTCGACCAGGGATGAGTAAGAGATCATCATTCTCCAAGTGGAAGTAGGAACTATCAGAGAGAAGACACTAATAAAGATCCTAGAAGATGACTCACCTCTCTGTAATCATCTATATATGGATCCCTCATCACAAAGATCCAGAGGCTGGAATTTTGTATCTTATAGAGAAGTGTTGTTGGTTTTCTGGTGTACATTCATAGTGTTGGGTGATCTAAGCTTTGATTGAGGTGAAGAAGGGCTTCCTAGCTGGAGGATGATGCTCAGCCAGAGCACATGGTTGTAATCCTCTTGCTACTTTTCATCTTAATAAAGCTATTCTTGTTTCCTTCCATATTCTTGTGTACTTGTTTATATATATGCATTTATATGGTTAATACATATCTGATCCTGTATTATTTATGAATTTAGATATTTGTTTCTTCGATAGTAGTATGTTGCTGTGATTCCATAGGTTCTTTTGAAGCTGAGCAGACAAAGAAGAAGCGGTGAAGCTCTATCAAGAAGGAGAGGAAATCAAGTGCAAGACTCAGGTTGGTCTTCTTGGTTCTCCTCTTGTCTACTTTCATAAAAGAAAACAATAGTAGACTTTGATTGTTTGTTTCTAAGATTGACACCCATCTTAGTGGGAATAGCAACATCCGAGTGGACACTATTCCCGGTAACAAGCATGACCATCAAGAATGGGCCTATGTCCAAGTAGCTCGTCCTATATCCTTTGGCCCAACCTCTGCTAGAACATGACTTACCTCTCTGGTTGGAGTAGGAAGATGATGATGATGTCTACTTTGCAGCAGTGTGCACAGTGGAAGCCACCAGGGGAGGTCCTCAAACCAAGGATGACCTTATTAAGAATTTGATTCAGAATCCACCTCCTAGTGTGCTACCATTATAAGAGTTGGTAGAAAACACCCAAGCAAGTGCTTTAGTGGATCTGTATGTGGCTGATCCGACCTCCCCCTAAGTTAAGAATGTGGAATTTGGCCCTGAGAGAACCCTAAAGATTAACTCATCCCTATCCCCCTCTCAGGAGAAGGAGCTGTGTAGCTTATTGAACCACCATTTGGATGCTTTTGCTTGGAGCTATAAGGAGATGAAAGGAGTCCACGCTTCAGTTTGTACCCATCACATTTACATTAAAGAGGATTGTAAACTAGTTAGGCAACCTCAGAGGAGAATGAATCCAACCCTTAAAGACATTGACAAAGAAGAACTACAAAAGTTGTTGGATGCAGGATTCATCTACCCCATCTCTAACAACGAGTGGGTTTCTCCTCTGGTGCTTGTGCCCAAGAAAAATAGGAAGTGGAGAATTTCTATCGATTATCGAAAACTTAACAAAGCCACCAAAAAGAACCATTTCCCTTTACCTTTCATAGATCAAGTGTTAGATGGGCTGGAAGGGAAGAAGTTCTTCTCCTTCCTAGATGGGTTCAGTGAGTATAATCAGTTCCAAATTAGCCCAGAAGACCAAGATAATACCACTTTCACTTGTCCACAGGGTACCTTTGCCTACCGGGTCCTCCCCTTCGGGTTATGCAATGCTCCTTCCACTTTCCAGAGAGCAATGTTAAGCATATTTGCTGAACTGGTTCATGATTCGGTGGAAATCTATATGGATGACTTTACTCCCTATGGGTCCAACTTCCAAGAAGCATTTATTAACCTAGGAAAAGTTCTAACCAAGTGTATTGAAATGAGCCTGTCCCTCAGTCTAGAAAAATGTGAATTTCTGATTACTGAAGGGATCGTGCTAGGTCATACAATTTCTCAGCAAGGATTATAGGTGGATCCCAACAAGATTCCTGTCATCTAAAGGGTTCCACCTCCTCAGAAGGTAAGAGATGTTCGACGTTTTCTAGGCTTAGCAGGATATTATAGAAGATTCATTAAAGATTTTAGTAAGCTAACTTGTCCATTATTTGGTCTTTTGGGGAAGGATGTTGAGTTCATATGGACTGACAACTGTTAAGAGGCTATGGATGCATTGAAAGGTAAGCTGGTAATTGCCCCAATCTTGAGAGGTCCAAACTGGGCCCTACCTTTCCACATTCACATAAATTCCTCAAACAAAGCCATAGGAGTAGCCTTAAGACAAGTTGAAGAGAAGCTACCATATGCCATATATTTTGTTAGTGAAAACTTGTCCATGGCAGAGTAAACTATATCGTAACTGAGAAAGACCTCTTAGCCATAGTCCATTCCCTAAACAAGTTCGGACACTACATCACTGGTTATCGGACATTCATACACACTAATAATGCTGCAATTAGATATTTAATGAATAAACCTCATGTAAATTCTTGTATCATTAGATGGTTAATTTTATTACAACAATTTGATTTGACCATTGTTGATAATCTAGGTAAGGAAAATGTTGTTGATTTTCTGTCTAAACTAGATTTGTCTACAGGTGAAGAAGGAGTGGTGGACAATCAAATGCCAGATGAACACCTTTTTTTTTTATTTCAGTACTCTCTCCATGGTTTGTTGATATAGAAAATTACTTGGTTTCGACACATTTCCCGCCACACCTATCCTCAAAAGATAAGGGCAAGATCATGAGGAAAAGCACCCCATTCACATGGATTGGGGGTAACCTATTTAAACTTGGGCTAGATCAGAATTTGGGGTGTTGTGTCAGGGAGGAGGAAGTTTTTGACATCCTCCTAACCTATCATGATGGGCCCTGTGGAGACCACTTTGTAGCAAAAAGAACTACTTTCAAAATTCTACAAGTAGGCTACTATTGGCCTACTCTTCACCAAGATGTCAGAAGATACATTAGCCAATGTGACCGATGTCAAAGGATGGGGAAACCGACTCCAAGGGATGAAATTCTCCTCCAACCTCAAGTGACTTTCGAGCCATTTGAGAAGCGGGGAATGGACTTTATGGGTCCTATCAACCCTCCTTCAAACCAAAAGTCTTACATCATTGTGTGCATGGACTACCTGACAAAGTGGGTAGAAAAAAGGCAATCAAGGAAACAACAAAAGAAAAAGTGGCTGAGTTCTTTAGGGAGAATATCTTCAACAAGTTTGCCTACCCAAGAGAGTTAGTCACAGATCAAGGAAGTCAGTTTACTTCTAACCTGATTGATGACCTACTTGCTCATCACCGGATTAAGCATAGAACTTCCACCCCTTAACATCCACAAGCAAATGGGCAAGTGGAAGTCATTAACAAAACTTTGGAAGAGATTTTGACTAAAGTGGTGAGTATCAGCAGAAAATATTGGGCAGATCACTTAGTTGAGGCCACCTGGGCCTACAGCACTACTTGGAAAACTACAACAGGTTTCACACCTTATGAGCTGGTCTATGGGAAGAAGGCTTTGTTGTCCATAGAGTTTGAATATAACACATTGAAGTTGGCAGCTTAGCTAGACCTAGACCTCAACCATGCACAATAGGAAAGATTACTTCAGTTGAATGGACTAGATGAACAGAGAATGCAGGCCCTTCTCCACTCAGAGGTGGTCCAACTTCAGAGGAAGATATGGTACCTTAAAAAAAGGAAATTTCAGCCAGGAGATTGGGTGCTATTATATGATTCAAGATACAATGATTTCAAAGGGAAGCTGAGGACAAGATGGTTGGGACCATATACAGTGGAGAAATTCAACGACAATGGTTTAGTCCTTATCAGGACCATTGATGAAGATGCATCCCCATGCTCGTCAATGGGCATTGATTGAAAATATACAGGAAGCCCCTTTCTAAGTAGGAGTTCATTGAAACTCTGGATGAATCAATATTGGTAGTGGAGCAGGCCCTTGCCTCCACTCCACCCACACCTTGAACACAACAATATATATATAATATATATATATATATATATAAATATATATATATATATATATATATATATATATATATATAATATATATATATATAAATAAAATAAAAAACAAAATATCCTTGGGTGAGAACCTCTTGGAGGTGCCCAGGGTAGACAATGAGGGTGAAAACCTCCTAGAGGCACCCCAGTTGTCTCAAAAAAAAAAAGGAGAAAAAAAAGAAGAAAAGAGAAAAAGGAAAATAAACCTAATTTCTGTTAAATAGTTGCAGGTTGCAGGAAGGACACTGCAGGTTAGGAGGATCACACAAGACAAAGACAGAGGTCAGCACCAAGCTGCAAGCATCCCTCACAATCCATTCCTCCATGACCACTACCATTTCCTAGGATTTGGTCTTATTCGGGCTAAGATTTAACCTTCTACACGAACTTTTGTGTCTTCTAAAAGAAGTTATGTGTCTTCTACAGAAAGATCATGTAGAGCCTACAAACAAGCCAAAATCAATCTTTGAAGAGGACTAGAAGGTTGGGAATCTATCCATGAGGCTTGTAAACATCCCTATTTCCATCCATCACCATATGTCACCTTTTTCCATCTCTGTATACCTCCATTGCACTCAATGTTTTTATGTTCCTGCATAGTCACACACAAAATCCTATTTTCTTTATACTTCTTGCAAAAAATTCTTAATGACAAATCAAGTAGAAGTTTTTCACTCACCATACCTATTACCCTCCATCTATATTCCTCATCAGCCGAGACCCTCGTCAGTAGTATAGCCATGTTCATTCTAGCTTGCATTCTAGGAGGAGAAGTAGCTACAGGACATCCTACAGGAATCCTGTAGCAGCTGATCCCGCTGAAAGACATACTCCAGAGACAAGGATAGCAAAGTATGGAAGAAGATACATGCATGGAGCTCTTCTTGAACATAAGGACATTAGCAGTAGCAGAGGCCAAGCATGCAGTATGCATGCAGCAATAACAAATGAATGAATGTGTTCTAGAACCTGAAATCTGCATAACACGACCGTGACCATGCAGGTAAGTGCCTAAACTTGTTCTTCAGTTGCATAAATCATATTTTAAAAGCTGCATGAGTATGGGAATGGTTTGGATTGGGTGGAATCAGTGGCCAATCAAATGGCCACCCTCAGCCAGTTACATATTCTCGTTGAGTCCAAAAGAGCCCCATTACATTCCAAATTGTCGATTAGATGTGCGGCCAGCACGTGTGGAGTGTCCATTCAGAGAGAAATCATTGGGACTGGTAGTGGTGGCAACAGATAATGGGAGAGCGAAGGTGATGGCAGTCAGAAACACGCAGAAACATTATGGCTATGACGTTAGATTAACGGTCTGGTCCATCCACCTCATCCCCTCACCATGAATCACGCCGCAGTTAAAATACGCTCAGTCAAAACATGCACCACCCTCTATTCATTCTTCACTTACGACGTTCTCGACTAGATTACATATCCACCACTTCCAAAAACAGTTAACCAGTCATCCTCCACCCATTTTTTGACCTGTTTTCAAAAATCTCCCACTTATCGGGCTCTATTGAAAGCAGAATTCCATTCTACAAGAACTGGGAGCCGTCTACAGGAAGGGTTCTACAAGAAAGGCAGATAACCACTGAACAGAAGGGAAACCTAGAGTTTTCGTTGAATTTCAAGCTCCAAATGAGCTAGGCCTAAGAGAACTTCTCTGTGCATGATTTGTTTGTGAAAGGTGGTGAATTGAACGGCATCAGTTTGAAAAACAAAAGTCTACCTGTGTATTGAACAAACCGTGAAAGATTGCCTGCATATTTCACTGTATTTACCTAGATCTTTCTCTGCATTCCAAAATCTCCTCATCATTTTAAAAAATTCTCTTGTAAGGAAGATACATGTTGTAGTGGAGGCCACCCCATGTGTATGAAAAGAACTAAATTTACATATCTATCTATGTGTTGAGAAGAGAATTTGTGTCCTTATGCTCTGTTCTGCAAAAAAAAAAATTCCTTTCAATAAACCGACAATCGAATTTTGGGTGACAAAAACAAGGGAATTATTGTTATCTGGTGTTGTAAGGAAGACATGAGAAACTCCTTCTTGGGTTCAAAAGACACCAAGTTCAGCTATCTGCTGTTTTAGTGATCGACCGTTGTTTTCCTAAGCATTTTCTTTTCTGATTAATACCTAAGAAGAACACTCAACACCATGCCAGGGGGATTCATAAGGAAAGAGCCCTCACACTCCAGCAAGCTGTACGAACACCCTGAGGTGGTGGACCTTTTCACTCGATCATATTGGATATCTTTCTTTGACAAAATTTAGGGTCATGTTGAGGAGATAACTGAAGAGTTTTTAATATCCCTGAGACCACATTCAAAGACACATGCCACAGTTATTTTTAGGGGTTTGACCCTAGAACTCGCCCCTGAGCTCATCAGTAGAATTACTGTTCTACCATTGGGGCTCTGTTGGAGCAAGGAAAAGAGATCATTGGGCCAAAACGCTAAGAAAACATTTTTTCTGCCCAAGGAGCATCCTATAGAAGACAAAAATGGAGTTAGAAGGACAAGCCTTCCCCCTCTCTGGAGTGAAGTTAGTTATCAAATTATGAAGTACATCATATGTGAAGGGAGGTTTAGCATTATCTATGGATACCATTTTAGGTTGTTATGTGAATTAAGGCATGGGATTGACTTGCTTCCAGCCAAGAAACTAAGCATCCCGTATTTCCTTCTTCAGTCCCTAATTGAATGTGGTACAAAGCTAAATGAAGGGATCCTAGATCAGTTGGCCCACCATGGGCTCATCAAGCTGTTGGTGGAAGATGCTTTACACACCTACACTGTCCCCATATCTTGGGAAATCTTCAGAAACATGTCCAGAAATGATAACATTAGAACTTTTCCTAAAAAGATCACTCCATCCAGTAGTGAGGAGGGGGAGAAAAGTGAGGAAATGGAGAAACAAATGGTGAGGGAACACAATACATCCAAGCAGAAGGCGGAATAGGGGAAGCACATGAAGAACATAAAGAAATTAGCAAGACTGCTAAGCCTAAAATAGAGGAAGAAACAATAACAAAAACAACAAGCGAAAAGATGATACAGAGTAGAAAGGAAAAGGCCAAAAAGGCCCAAATGAAAGCTACTATAGCTAAGGTAGGCACCCAGAAAGAGAAGTAAAAGGCACACCCTGAGATATCAATCACATAAACAGAAATAGTGGACACATAGATTTCTACAGGAAGCGAAGAAAAAGACTAGAAGGAAGAGAAATCCTTGGAAACGTTGGCAAGGGAGGCAACAACTGTGCTTGCTGCATTAAGCACACCTGCAAAACAAAAAGGAAAGAGAAAGAGGCAAACCTCCATGTACTTTAAAGCTAGGAGGAGCACACGGATCAAAGTGGTCAAACCCCAGCCACAATCGAAGGAACCAATTATCATTGAGGACACAACCACTAAACCGAAAGAAGAGTCTTCTCCACCTCGAGAGAAAGAATTAGGATAATGGACTCAAAAATAGCTCTACAAGAAGCTAAAACGTCTCTCCAGGAAACTCTGGCAGAGTTGAAAGAAACCAATAAAATGGAGGAAAAGGCAGGCAAACAACCACAGGGAGAAGAAAAGACTGAAGAAACACTTGAGCCAAGCCCTTAGCCTAGCTTGGGCTCATATTACAACCTGCTAGAAGGTGGGAAGATCATCCCATAGAAGTTTGTTGTACCACTCTTCTTTGCATTGGAAGAAGAGTGGGTTAGGACTCACACTTGGATAAGGATTGCCAAATCCAAGGGTGTTGCAGACATAGGCCACCTGGAGGAATAGATAAAGGAATCAAGGAAAGAGTTGTCCATGGTGAGGCACATGGAAAGCAGCTAGAGAGCCAAATTATAGGAAGAGAATGAGCTGCTGAGAAAGCAGTTGTGGCTAGAGGAAGATAGGCTGTCCATTGTGGGAGAGCAACAGTAGAAAGAAGGATCTGCAGTAGACAAAGAAACAATCGAGTAACAATGGAGAGAATAAAATCTGCCAACTGATGTTGAGATGCTAACAAAACTACTACCGGAAAAGGAGACACATGCAGCAGATGAAATACAGGCTTTGAAACAATAGGTGCAAGAGAAAGAAGCCCAAATGGCCAGCATAGCCAGTTGGGCAGTAGAAGCCTTACAATGTAGGCAACCTGCAAAGTCATATGCATTATATCTTAAGGATCAATGGTTGCAATTTCAAATTAACACACTAGCCCAAAGGGGCACCATTCCATTCCAGAACTACAACCAGTTCATGTATTTGTGTGACAGTAGCTCAGTTGAAGATAAGGGCAAGTTAGCAGAATTCTATTTACACAACTTGGCACTTCCATACATGAATCGATGGGACCCCAATGCAGCCTTGGGAGATGTTCAACTAATGGCCATGGCCTCTTGGTTAAACCATGAGGAAAAGAGGGCAGCAAAAATTCAGGAAGTTATGGACAAGGAGTTGAGTGAGCCACTCATGATCAGAGCATAACCAAAAGATCCATCAGCGTTAGTGTATGCCCATCAGCACCTAGCCAACAACCCTTAGGTTCTCCGAGACTATGTTGGAAGACAAGCTCAAGCCATTTCTCACTTTGAGGACATGGAGAGACTATTGGGTGATAATTGCATCCATGCTTGCACAAGGAGATGGAACACATTGTCCCACAATCTGAAAATAAGAGAGTACCACTCCCACCAACAAGGATGCAAGAGGCTTTGGCCAGAGGACCCCTCTACAAACAATCAATGCAAAATCTGAAGGCCAGTTGGACTGGCCTAAATTTCAGTCCTCTGTTGCTTTTGGGACTGCTGGAAGGGGTCAAAGAAGAAGAAGAACACAGGCAATGGGAGGAGGTAGAGAGAAAAGCAAGGTTTCATGACTGAGAAGAGGACATCAACTCAGAAGCCTGGGATGTCAGAGAGGCAGTCAAAGCAATCAAAGATGATAAGATGGATTAGTTGCTCAGAGGATGAGCAACACATTCAGTAGGGGGTGATGATGAGCCCCAAAAATGGGTAAATTATTGGGCACATTTTGCGTATTATTTTCAATTAATCCACCATTCTTCATAGTTCTATGCATGCTTTCGAATATATTTATGTTAATTGAATGAATGAGAATAGTCACTTGACCAAAAAGTCTAATACGTGCTTATTGCAGATTTCTAGACATCTTTTGGACCAAGGTCAAGCATTTATGAGCAAGTTGACAGCCAAATACGAAGGAACAAGGCTGAGGATTCATAGGAAGGGTGTCTCCATCACTAAATGACCCCTTCCTCGAGTTCTCCACCATCAGCTTGGAGTTCAACAACCCACCAAAGATGATTTCAAGGGGCAGCTGAGCAAATTTTGTGAAGTGACTGATTAACTGCAGTTTTGAGCATCCAAGCTCCTAAAGTTAAGGAGGACTATTGGGAGTCCTCATGGTTCATAAGTAGGAAGGCTTCATGCCTTGGTAGTTTAGCCATTGAACAATTGTTTTTCTCACTTTACTGCAACTCTACATTTCAGCTCATCTTCAAGTTTTTGTTGTAAACAATTTTGTGACATGATTATTTTTTGAGTAATGGAGATAAATTTCATTTTTCACCAATGCTTAGCTTTCTTAGGAGGTTGTAGATCTTAGGGTTGGGCCCAACCCAAGTGCCGGTACCTCCTTTGTGTACTTTTATGTGTCTTTGCTGCATTCATAGAATAATTTTTGTTATTTAGGTTAAGATCTTGCTTTGCTACTTAGGTTGTTTTTGATGATTAAAATATATTTTCATGCTTCAGGTTGATTTGACAGTTTGGTAACAGAAAAGATCTGCAAAATGGCCATCAAGCAACCCTTGATTTCATCTCTCCCTCCTTGGGACCATGAGCTGAGACCAAGGCATACTTGCTACCATAAAAACATTATTTTTACCTTTCCATGCAATTGCTAGTGTTAGATTTTTAATTGGGACAGTTGATACCAATTATACTTGCATGTTTAGGATTTATTCTTGCTTAGTTTCCATAGTTATCTCGCATGATTTCCTGTCGATAAACTTATGTTCATCATATTTCTGTTTTTTTGGTCAGATTAGGTCAAAATATCTAGATCTCTGGCTTTCCTAGTCTTTGTTCGATTAGTTTTTGAAAATAGTGTGCTGAACACCTGTAATACCTCCTTGCCTAGCCTTCCTCAATCATACAACCTGCTCCAACCCCTAATCCAAGATTCCTTCCCTTCCTTTGCCACACTTTTCCAATTTTCCCTAATTTCGGCATTCTTGTGCATCATTGCTCCCTCCATCCTTGAACAAATGCAACCACTTTAATCACTCCTTGGCTTCATTCACCAGGTCCTAGATCCATTCACATCCTCATCCATCCTCCATTTCCACTTTCCCACCGTTTCTCCACCATAAACCCTCCAAAATCCCCTTTTGGCTCTTCCTGTAGAACATCTTGTAGAAACCCTGCAGACTTCCTATAGAAGTTCACGTGAGCAGTTTTTCATGATCTGATCACTGTGAAAATATTTGTAAGGGTGCTTGGGACCCCTTAGGCCCTCTTCTCACCTTCCCAACCTCCTACAAGTGACTAATCCATTTCCTTTCACCAATCAACCTTTGCATAGTCAAAAACCGTTAAAGCACATCCATAATAATTCTGCAAACTTACTCAAAAATGAAAAAAGATGTTTTTTCTATATTTTACTACAGGAGTAGCTTAGTCACATACATTTTACCTTTCCAAGAGTCAATTCCATCCATTTCCACCACTTTCATCTCTTTTCTTGCACTGGTAAGGTTAGTCGGTAAAACTAGGGTTTGCTAGGGTTTGCATTTCTTTTCAGCTTTTAGCTTCTTTCTGCAAGTAGACTAGCCTCCTTTGAGTTAGATTTCATCCATCACAGTTAAAAGATTCTTCTAAGAGCTCATAGAAGTTGGATTAAGCTTCTAGCAGACTTGTGCCAGCTGATCAAGTGACAGCCTATGGCAAGAGCTAGTACTTGTGTATATAGCACCGTCACTTCTAAGTTTGTTATGAACAACTGGGTTGATAAAAGTAAAGAAGGGAGTCCCAGGAGTTGCAGCATCATTGCTGCAATACTAGAGCGCACCACTTAGTCATTTTTCCAACCTTGGAATGCCCATTGTTTCTCTACACCAGGAGAACTTCTCAGAGCTCACAGATTTTGTCAATGCATCTGCAGTATTCTTCAAAGTGTCTACCTTTACTAGCAACATCTTTTTTTCTTCTATCATATCCCTCACAAAGTGATACTAAACATTAATGTGCTTTGTCTTTGAATGACAAGCAGGGTTCTTTGCCAAGAAAATTTCACTTTGGCTATCACATTCTATCCTTATAGCTCCCTGTACTAAGCCCATACTTGAACACAATCTCTGGAACCAAACTGCTTCCTTGCTTGCATGAGTGGCTACCATGTATTCTTGCTTTGTAGTTGATAGTGCCACTACATATTGTTTCTTACTCATCGAACTCACTGCACCTCCAAATAGGTTAAACACATACCCACTTGTAGATCTTTTCTAATCCAAATATCCAGCCAAGTCTGCATCAACAAAGCCATGACATCCAAAACTTTGTCCAATCCTGGTCTTCCTTGATAGCACAAACCATAATCAGTAGTGCCACAAAAATACCTGAAAGCCGGCTTCACTGTTGTCCAATGCTCCTTCCTTGGTTTTTACATAAACCTTCTCAATACTCCCATGGCATGTGCAATGTATGGTCTAGTACAGACCATTGCATACATCAGGTTATTGACTGCACTTTCATATGGAACACAGGGGCATATCCTCTTCCTCTTCTTGTGTCTTGGGACACTATTCAGCAAATAACTTTACACCTACAGGAATAGGAATCTTCACTAGTTTACTCTCCTACATATTAAACCTCTGCAGTATTGTCTCGACATACTTCCTTTGGTTTAACAAGAGCTTCCTCTTTGCCCAATCTCTTTTAATTTCCAAGCTCCAAATATAGTTTGCAACACCAAGATCTTTCATGTCGAAATTGGAGGAAAATTGGGTCATAAAATCTTGTATAATTTCCTTTTCATTTCCAACTAGCAACATATCATCCACATACAAGACCAGATAAATAACACGATCACCAATTAATTTAAAATACACATAGTGATCTGCTTTGTTTCCGGTAAAGCCAAGTCCCCATATAAATGTATCAAATTTCTGATACCACATCCTTGGTGACATTTTTAACCCATACAGAGACTTCTTTAACTTGCATACCAGTTCTTTCTTACCCTTCACCGCAAATCCTCCAAGTTGCTTCATGTAGATCTCCTCTTCTAGATCCCTATGAAGAAATGTTGTCTTCACATCCATCTGTTCTACATCAAAATCAAAAGCAGCAACAACAAATAAAAGTAATC
Organism: Pinus taeda; assembly: GCA_000404065.3. Lineage (NCBI taxonomy): Eukaryota > Viridiplantae > Streptophyta > Pinopsida > Pinales > Pinaceae > Pinus > Pinus taeda. The sequence goes on from APFE030196467.1 coordinate 15,604, forward strand.
TAATAGAAGTTACCTTTGCAACAGGAGAAAAAATATCACCAAAATCAATTCCTGACACGTGGGAATAACCTTTTGCTACCAACTGAGATTTTTATTTCTCCACCTTTCCTTCTCCACTTGTATTCTTCTTGAACACCCATTTGCTACCAATGGGTTTCCTTTTAGCTGAAAACTCCACCAAAGCCCAAGCTTCATTTTTGTCCAACGATGCCATTTCATCAACCATGGCCTCTTTCCAAAGTTTTCCATCCTTTGAATCTACTACTTCCTTCATAGTTCTGGGATCATCATCAATAATAGATAAAGAAAAATTTGAACCGAAAGTAAATGGAATATACCTTTTTGGTTGCCTTCTTTCTCAAACTGATCTTCTCACACCTGGAGTTTGTGGCTCTTCATCTTCTGACTCCTCCTCTGCTATAGAGGCTAATTCTTCCTCCTTTAGCTCAAACTCTATCTTCTCAGGTCCCTTTGGTTGGAATTCATGTTTAATAACATCTTTCACCTCTCTGAACACCACATCTTGGTTGTACACAACCTTCTTTGTTTCTGGGTTCTAAAGATTATAACCCTTTAAACCATCCTTATACCCAATAAAGATGCACTTTTCAAATTTACTATCTATCTTGGTTTGTTTCTCCTTTGGAATCTGTACATATGCATCACATCCAAATACCCTCAGATGTGAAAGAGAGCATTTCTTACCATCCCATACCTCTTGTGGAGTTTTATCCTCCAACGCTGATGAAGGTGATCTGTTGACCAGGT
>APFE030196467.1:17579-69266 GCA_000404065.3 Pinus taeda
CTATTGCAATAACCAGACTATCCCATGAATTTGGTAGAGAACACAACAAACTGATGCACTTATCTTCATCTGAAATTTCAATATCAACAGATGCTAACTGAATTACCACAGTATTAAATGCGTTTAGATGCTCTGTCGCCAAGTTTCCATCTTTCATCCTTAGGTTATATAATTTTTTCTGCAGGAACAATTTATTCACCAGAGACTTAGGTTGGTAGAAAGTCCCTAACTTGTCCCACAAGGCCTTCATCATAGCTTCCCCTGATACATTCAGAAATATTGAATCTGAAACACATAATCGTATTATGCTCTTTGCCCTTCAACCCAACTTCTTCCATTCTCATCGGTCACTCTCGTTGGTTTAGTACTAGGATCTACTGCGATCCACTGATCTTTATCCACCAAAATATCCTCCATCTTGAGTTTCCACAACTCAAAACTCTGACCATTAAATTTCTCGATCTCTATCTTTCCATTGCTCGCCATCTTCTTTCACCACCAGAATCGATCTCGCAGAGCTCCCAATGAGTAGGGTCTACCACAGGCCCGAGTGAAACCCCTCAAAAACAAAGGCATCCCCTTGAAGCTGAAACAACTCTGATACCAAAGGTAGGTTTTAACCTTGTACAAAAACTACCTGCATATGAATTCTAAAACACATAAAATAAAAAATGCGAAATCATAACACATATACACAGATCGTTTCCCCTGGATCCCAAAACTGAGACTACCAGCTTGATTTTTCACTATATTCCTTTCAATGTTACAATATGTATTTATACACACTGAATCATCCAATACCATGGAACCAAAACCATCGTGTCCAAAACCATGTATTGAAAACCACAGGTAGGTTTGCCCAACCTAATATAGGGCCAAAATATTTTTTTCTTGGGGCACTACCCCAGACCCCGTAGAGGGGTGCTACCATCCCCCTCAAACCCCCCTGTGACCCCCCCACTATGCTATTGGTGCAACAAAGGGGGGGCTCCTCCCCCCTTTAACCCCTCGGTTCATTACGTAGGTTAGTTTTGGAAAGAATATAACACAACCCAACAATCACTATATGAAAAATCCAGAGTGTATACACTGCATATAATAAGGTTAGATCAAACTGGTGGACAACTAAAGGTTACATCCACATAAATAACAATACAGAAATTTAGACAATATTCTAGAACTCTTTATCAACTATCACATTCCTAGCTTTTATCTATGGGAAAGGGGAAATACATAGCTTGGTATCACAACAATCTTCTCACTCAAAAATTGTATTATCAAGTAGTGGCATAATACTAAATGCACTACCAACTTCTCTTGTAAAGGTGGTTTGTATAAGGCATATATCAATGATTTACTCGTGTCTCTCCTTTATAGAATAAGAAATAATAAGGTTTGGAATGCATGTAGACTGCCCAATTAAAGCATCTAGTTTGATTGTATCAACCCAAACCCTACCTAGGATAGTGCACCCAACTTGCATGGGAAACGTGTCTATAATAGCATACCCAATGAATAAGTGTAAATGAATGTGAACATGATTCTTCTATCATTGGAAACAACACCCTATATAATTCTGGTAATTCTCCCTAATCCTTTCACTTTTCTCTATCTGGAAAAGCCTCTAACTTTGTTGATGCATGTATGCTTCACTAGGTCTACTATTGTTGAATCTGCAACTACAAAATTTACTCATCATGTTGCACCATACCTGAGACTCCCTGTTACATAGTAATTTGTCACTGTTTGTCACCGTCCTTGTTACCCCTCTCCTACACCTTGGAGGACGCATTCCGGGACTTGTGAGAAGTGAGAAGACTTGAAACCACTTGCATTATTCCCCTCTGAATATGAGCTTCACATGCCCTGAAGACATTTCCTGCAGCTTGCCCATAAAAATAGCCCCTTTTACATTAGCGCGGTTTCATTGTGTTCTTCCCGCGCCAATGGGGAAAATCTTGCAAAGAGGGCGCGCTATTAGCGCTCTGTCCCAGAGTCGCAATTGCGCCAACCTTGTGTAGCTGAGCACCCAACCAAAGGAGGACTCGACGTCAGAACTTTGGTTGTATTCTCCTTTGTTGATTATTAATAATAGATGACTATCATTATGGTTCCACCCTCATTGTCTTTGTAATGATTGATGTTGAGTTATATCCTTTCTGACTGATGTATAATTGCATTTATTAGATTTCACGCTTGTGTTTGTGTTGTTCTCTTTGTGTGCAGGTGTCCATTCACGGAGATCGTGGAGTACTGTGACCGACCAAACCAAAGGAGCTAGGGTGACGTCTCTTATACGAACAATAGCGTTGGAATCCAAGTAGGTCTTCATCACCTACCTTTTATTTGCAATTAGGGACTTGCGTGGTAGCATTGTTTGATTGTTGCTAGACCCGTTCTGGGCTAGTAGGGATCGCTGCTATCCGTAGAGGGGATTTACCTCTCCAACACTCCCTCTCACTCCAAGTGAATCCTCTTCTTGAACCAAACAATCTCTACTCACAATAATGCACCATCTCTCCAAATAAACAAATCAACTAAGAAATTACTGGTCTACATGCTTCAAGGAATGGAGATCAATCTGGAGTAACTAGGTAAACCAATGTTATCACCTCCTCCTCATTTTGAAAATTCATGCTCATCCTAAACAAAATGCACTTATTCACTTGGTATAATTGTTTCAAACTCAAATCTAGAACATTGGTTACAAAAAGTAAGTATTGTAGGCCATAAAAATTTATGTTCATCATACATGCAATCAAAGGAAAGAGAAATATCTTGACAAATTTTTGAATTGTCATGAACTCCATCCTAAACATCTTAAATTGATTCATTTTTTTCAATAAGAGAAAGAGCCTATTCATAGAAGTTTTTGTTGGCATGGACTTGGTTTTGGATCCTCAAGTAGAATATGAAGCATTCCAAAAACCAGGAGATACAACTACTAAGAGACAAGTGGTATGATTTTGATTTTACCTCTTATCTAGTAAATATTAGCATGTAGACTATCTCCATAATTGTGAATTACAATTGAATCCATGGAAGCTCACTCGGGAAAATATTTTTTCTTCTCCAAATCCTCATTCTTTCTCTCCCATGAAAGAAATATTGCCCTTTCCTATAGCAAGCATACCAACAAACATCCTCATTATTTGAACCTTCATTTGATGAAAAATCTCTTGAAATAGAACCAAATTTTATAGATGTGGAACAATCATTGGAAATATCATTGTACTCATTGGGATCTTCCCAGTCTCAAAACTCTTCTGGTATATTCCATAAACACAAAATGCTAACTAGAGGATAATCCTCATGCCATTTCATGGAATCACACTACAGGGACATTATGATAGGCCTCATGAATACATCATGTTCAACATCAAAACAATTAGCAAATCAGTCAAAATCCCTAAGATGTTTACTAAAATATGATCAAACCTTGAAACCTAAGATAGGAGTCACACCACCAGTTTCCACTAGGGAGTAAACAAGGAAACCTTGGTATTCTAGGGAAGTTCAATGGAGAATAACTCACCGTTAACCTATATGATTTTTCAATTGGTCCATGTGATCAGATCCCTCAAATTGTAGTTGAAATAAGAGACTTAGAATCTTCTCCATATATATGCCATCTCTTTCATAATGTATCTTTCCATACACCACATGCAGTGAGAGCGAATTGCACTCGAGAAATAGGGCATCGCTCTCCAACAATGACACCAAAAATGTTATCATCTAGAATGGTTCCTCAAGGAAATTATTTCTGAGGGAGTCTAAGAACATATAGATTTTTTGTCCCTCTTGTTGACAACACATTGTTTTCTTTGGATATTGTTGGTAAAAATACTGAGAGGGAGGGTGAATCAATATTTTAAAAACTAATAATAATTTTTCTTTCCTAAAATGTATACACAACTTTACTGAACCCAACTAGCATATATACAAGGCTGTTGTTATAGAAACTAGGTTATGCCAAGTAAGCTTTGTAAAACAGCTAATTCTTTATCTGTCAAAATTTGAACCATAATGTAAGAAATTACTCAGGCATTTGATGAGAAGTGAACAAGTGCAGTAAGAAGAACATAAAGTATCACACATAAAACACACATGAACACTAGGATTTAAGGTGGAAATCCAATGTGGGATAAAACCACCACTACTATCATCTCAGTGTTCAAATCTTATTAATCTAAAAAACAACTTACATTCTTTACTGGTGCAGACTCATACCAGTACACAAGAACCCACCTAATGAAGGCTACAACCTTCACTCATTTTCAAGCTCCTACTTGAAGGGAGCTCCAACCGCTTGATATGATCACCAGCTACTACTGGTAAGAAGCTTCGACTTCCTTACTAAAGGAACTAACCCTCAATAACATCCATGGACCACATTTCATCAAACTTTTAGACTAGATCCAATATCAACACTTATGCTCAATCATCATTGTAAAATAATCATCAATCTTGACACAACCAATCACTAAAACCCAAACAACATAATCGAATATTAACCAATCAACTAGAACAATCAGATCATTATAACCAGTGCATAGAACAAAAACTAGAATGTTGCATCATAACACAAGATCAACTACAACCCTGATCATTCACTTGCCAAAATGTATACACTGCTTTTCTTAAGGAAACCCACGTCTATATGGCTCTTCAAGAGAGAAACCCACGTACAAATCTTAACATACTGAAACTAAAAACTTGACTACTGTGGTTCTGAAAGGAATACTGAGTCATACTCGGTTCTACTCGAAAACTCTGAACCAATCACATAACTGAACCTAATTTTCAATCATAATCAATAGGTAATCTTGACACTATTCATAACCACATTCAACTTCATCATTCTATCAGATCTAATTTAGACATTATCATTTAACACAGATCAAACATGAGGGCATTATTGATAGATGACAGAGAAAAAATAGAACTGATTATTTTGATTAGTCATTTATGAAAAAAAACTCCATACATAATATATGCGACTTTGCAGAAGTGAACTTGCATGGATAGATGCTTTTCTCATGATCCTGATCCATCATTGTATCCATCGGTGCATAATTATTTCAGATCAATGTGGTAATTATGGCCCTTACAATGCAAATATACTTCAGATTGAAGTATTCATTAAAAACTCTTTCTCTTGCACACTTAGCCCTTTGATCTCCACTTCTTTATATAGTGAGCCTTCAACCAATAGCATGGGTCAAAACAACATTAGTGCTGGTTGTAATCTTTGACATGATTAATATTCATTTTCACATTCATTACTATGGGCCAATACCACAGTAAGGACCCCTGCTATTTAGAATACCATGGTACAAAACCCATACGCTATTTTTCTTCACTGAACTCCTGTCCACATATGACTTGACTTAGCAGAACACATGTATAGTTCTTGAACTTACAAATTTATCATTATTTTGAACTAATTGCTTTGAATTGTCGTGCATTCCTTGACTTCTGAATGACATGTGAATTCTATTATAATTGAGTTGCCATCAAGGACAACACTTGTATTATAACATAAGATGGAGATGGGTGGAGAACATTTGATTTGTATATCTTGTAATGTTTGCATCATCTGGAGAAGTTGTGTTGAACAAGATGCAGCAACTACATATTTTGCTTCTACTACAGATAAGGCAAGGGAACTTTGTTTCTTATTGAACTAATATACCAATCAAGGCCCCATGTAAAATTCACCTCCACCAGCACTTTTCTGATCATCAACATTTCCAGCCCAATCTGCATCTACGTATGCATGAAGGGTAAGATCTACATGGTTAGGATACCATATACCAAAATCTTGGGTTCCTTGGAGATATTTGAATATTCTCTTTACTTCCTGAAGATGTGATTCCTCTGGATTGGCCTGGAAACATCCAACAATTTGAACTACATGCATAATGTGTGGTCTGGTACCTGTTAGATAAAGTAGAATTCCAATCATAGATGTGTACTCTAGTTGGTTTACTGCAGGAGAATCATCATTAGAACTAAGGCTATATCCTGTCATCATGGGAGTACATACAGATTTGCATTCTTCCATCCCATACTTCTTCAGAATTTCCTTGAGATATTATGTTTGTGAGAGAAAGATGCCATCTTTTGCTTGTTGTACTTGTAGACCAAGAAAATGGGTTAGTTCCCCAAGTAAGGACATTTCAAATTATTGCTGCATAACAGAAGAAAAGTTTTGACTCATAGATTCTTCATTACTGCCAAAAATGATATCATCAACATAAACCAAAATAATTAGCAGTTTATTGCCCTCAATTTTTGTGTACAAGTTACTATCTATGTATCCTTTTGTGAAACCTTGTCATTGAATATATTTTTCAAGACGATAATACTATGCTTGTGGAGCTTGTTTTAGCCCATATAAATCCTTTTTGAGTTTTCATACAAGGTTTTCATCATTCCCCAAAATGAATCATTTTGGTTGTTCAATATATATTTCTTCTTCTAGATCTCCATTAAGGAAGGTAGATTTTACATCCATTTGATAAACTTTGAAACTACGAAGACTTGAAAATGCAAGAAAAATTCTTATGGCTTCAAATCTGGCTACTGGTGCAAATGTTTCTTCAACGTCTATACCTTCTTGTTGAGCATAAACTTTACAAACAAGTCTAACTTTTTTCCTAATGAATTCTCCATTTTCATTCAACTTATTTTTTAATATCCATTTTGTCCCTATAAATTTTTTATCATGAGGCCTTGTAACCAATTCCCAACTATCATTCTTTTCAATTTGATCAAGTTCTTCATTCATGGACTTAACCCAACATTCATATTTACTAGCCTGATTCTCATTTTGAGGTTCAATGGTGGATAATAAAGCTAGATAACTTGAAGATCCTACAATATTCCTTCCTGTTTGTACCCCATATTCCTTTTTTCATAGAATTTGAGTTTCTAGATGATTCTTTTGAGCATACCTGGATGGAGCCTTTTCTTTGTCTGATGTATCTTCTTATGTTTCTTCATCAGTTTCTTCTTCTATATCATTGCGACATGATGTGGGAAACCATTCATCATCATCATCCTCTTTTGTTGATGTTACCTACTGGCCCCTATGCATGTTTCATCAATCACAACATCAATGCATTCAACAATTTTCCAAAGTCTCTTATTACATTTGTATCCTTTACTTCTAGATGAGTAACCAAGAATTATTCCTTCATCTGCTCCAGCTTCAAACTTACCAAGTTTTTAATCATTATTTTTGATGAAACATTTGCTTCTGAATACTCTAAAATGTTTTACAATGGGAGGCTTACCATACCAATGTTTATATGGAGTTTTATCACTATTCGCACGAACATGAACCTTGTTGAGAATATTTACTACAATATGTGTAGTGTCACCCCAAAAGGTGTCAGGAGTTATAGAATCATCAATCATAGCACATGCCATTTGTTGAGCATTTCTATTCATCCTTTCTGCCACACCATTTTGTTGAGGAGTTTTAGCTACAAAAAATTGTCCTTTTTTGTCGTGTTGTATACAAAAGTCAAAGAATTCATCTGATATGTACTCTCCTCCTTGATCATATCTGAGAAATTTGATTTTCAGATCCATTTCATTTTCAACTAATGAATTGAAGACTTTAAATTTATCAAATGCCTCATCTTTGTGTTTCAAAAGACCGATCCAACACATTCTAGAAAAGTCATCAATGAATAATATATGGTATTATTCTCAATGAAGTGAATTTTTCTTTATTGGTCCACACAAAGGAGTATGTATAAGTTCAAGAGGCTTACTTGTTGATCCTTCTTTGGCATTGAATTTAAGTCTATTTTACTTACCAAATTGGCATGAATTTCATATGGTACTTTCTAGTATGGTGATGTAGGGTAGATCATGAACAACTTTGAGTCTACTTGATTTTATTACTTGAGAAAATATTAGATGTCCCAGCCTTCTATGCCATAACCAAGTTTGTTCTGTCTTACTTAGGTAACATTGTTCTTGGCCACCTTTCATTATATATGGATTGCTCAGGGTTCTTCTTCCTTTTATTATGGTATTTCCTTATCAAGTTCACGAACCACACATTCTTGTGATCGGAATACCACCTCATTTACTTGATCACAAATTTGGCGAACACTCTACAAGTTATGCTATAATCCATCAACATACATAACATTACCAACTTTAACCTTTTATTTTAGAAAAACAAAACATTTACCCTTAATGAAAGCAAGTGAGTCATTTCCAAAAGTAACATTCTTTTATTTCTCTAAAGCACTGTGTGAAATTATTTTATCTTCATCACCTGTCATGTGTTTTGAGCATTCAGTACTAATGTACCATTGATTTTCTTGTCCTTATGCAAACAATTCTATGCCACAACTTTCATATTGTACCTCCTTCCTTTTCCATACCTTGGAATTTGTTGATAGTTTCTCCTTTTGAGATGTTGGTTGTAACTTTCTCCTGCTTTCAGATTGTTCATGAACAAATTTATTGCAAACCAAGCATTCGATTTCATCTATAAGATTTGAGAAGATATTATAGGAGTTCTTCTTAACTCCTCTCTCATTCCTTTGTTTTATTGCTTCTCTAGTCGTGATAGTTTTTTATGCAACACATTGAACATCCTTATGACCAATATTATGACATAACAAACATTGTCCATTAATGAAGAAATTATGTGACCATAGAATCTTTTGGTGTTGTTTACCTTTGATTAGAGCATCTATTGTTGTTCATCCTTAGATTGGAGTCAACATGATTTACGTGTGGAATGATTTTATTCTAGTGCTAAGGGTTGTAGTTTTGATGGTTGGGTTTTGCTACATTAGTGAAGCTTTGCTAACTGATTTTTATTGTATTACCAAAGCTTTGCTAACTGTTTTTGATGAATTTAGATGGCTTCTAGTGATAGCTGAAGACTTTTCTAGTTGATATGTTTCTCCAGTGTATCCAAGACCTGTCTTCATAAGAGGAGAACATTGTACCTTGATAATTTCATCTAAGGTTTCAAATAATTTAGAAAATATAAGATTCAAGGTTTTTATTTTCTCAATTTCCTTTATTAGACTTACTACTTCACATTCTAACTTCTGATTATGCTTTTCCTCTTCTATGAGTTGATGCTTCAAAGTATCTATGACTACTTTGTTTTCCTCCAAGAAAATTTTGAGTTGAGTAACTTCTTCAAAGAAATCCTTTTCTTCTAATGCATCCACAAATTTATCATTAGACTCAAAAGCCATGAGTAAATTAAGATCTTGATCAGATTCACCTTCTTCACTATTTGACAAGCCATCACTATCTTCATGAGTATAATAAATTTTCTTATCGTCAAAGCGTTTCCTATTAATTTTTGAAGAATCCTTCCCTTTTTCATGGTTGTCTTTATGAGGAAATTTAGCATCATAATGGCCAACTCTACCACAAGAAAAACATTTGAAGGGAAGCTTAAATATCAACCTTCTGGTACTTAATTGAGGTTTCTTTACAAATTTCACCTCATCTTCTTCTGATATGTATCTTGATTCCTTGCATTCCTCCTTTTATTTTCCCTTTGTAGATGCTTTAAATGCAACTTGTATGACTTCTGAGGGACCTCCTTTCCTCATTTCAAAAGTGGTCAAGATCCCATGAAGTTGAACAACAATAAGAGTCTGCAGATCATGTTTGTCTTCAATGGAAAACACTTTTGAATTGAATTTAGGAGTTAGATATCTTAATATTTTCTCTACTAAAGTAGTGTCCTTTATTTCTTCACCCAGATGTTTCATACGATTTAGAATCTCATGTATACAAAGAAAGAAACTGGAAATACTTCCACCACTATGCATTCTGAGAGTTTGGAGTTTATCAATTTTTATGTTGGTATCACCTTCATAGGTTTGAATGACTCTGTCCCATATTTCTTGTGTTATTTTTAGCTACATAACTTTGAAAATTTCTGATTTTGTTAGACTTCCCAATAGAGCATTGACAACTTTGGCATTTGTTTCATACATCTTCTTTTATGTTGTATCTGTGGGAACTACCACTAGATATTGGTAACCTCCTTCCACCATTTCCTAAACATATGCTCCAAGAGACTGAAGATAGGCTCTGGTTCTTTTTTTCCAATATATAAGGTTATTTTCGTTGAAAAGTGGTGGTTTCATAGATGTCAATCCTTCTTGATTACTCATCTTGTAAGATCTTCCTTCAAGTTCTCAAGCTTCTTTTGAAGGACCTGCTCTGATACCAATTGTTGGGAAAAATACTTAGAGGGGGGTGAATCAATATTTTAAAAAATAGTACTAATTTTTCTTTTTATAAAAATTATATGCGACTTTACTGAACCCAACTAGCATATATATGCGATTGTTGTAACAGAAACTATTGTATGCCAAGTAAACTTTGTAAAACAACTAATTCTTTATCTGTTAAACTTCAAACCAAAATCTAAGAGACTAATTAAGAATTTGATGAGCAGTGAATAGGTGCAGTAAGAAAAAATAAATTATCACACATAAAACACACATGAACACAAGGATTTAAGGTGTAAACTCAATGTTGGAGAAAACCACAGCTGCTTTCATCTTAGTCTTTAAAATTTATGAATATAAAAAAAGAAATTACATTCTTTTACTAGTGCAGACACTACTAGTACATGGGCACCCACTTGTTGAAGGCTACAACCTTCACTCCTTTTCCAGCTCCTATTGGAAGGGAGCTCCGACCCCTTGATTTGATCACTAACTACTACTGGTAGGAAGCTTCGAATTCCTCACTAAAGGCTCCAACTCTCAGCAACATCCATGGACCATGTTCCATAAAATTTTTAGACTGGATCCAATATCAACACTTATGCTCAATCGCCAATGTAAAACAATCATCAATCTATGACACAACCAATCACTAAAACCCAAACAACATAATCAAAACTTAACCAATCAACTAGAACAAACATATCACTCTAACTAGTGCACAGAACATAACTCATAATGTTGAATCAACACATAGGATCAACTGCAACCCTGATCATTCACTTTCAAAAATGTATACGCTACTTCGCATAAGGAAACCTTCTTGCATAAATACTTTTTAGCAGAGAAATCCACGTACAAATCTTAAGATACTGAAAAATGAAAAATTGACTACTACAATTATGAAAGGAATACTGAGTCATGCTTAGATCTACTACAACACTCTAAACCATTCACAAAATTGAACCTGGTTTAACTCAGTATCTACTACAACACTCTGAACCAATCAAAGAAGTGAACCTAGTCTTCAATCATAATCAACAAGTAATCTTGACACTATTCATAACCACGTTCAACTTCATCATTTTATCAGATCTACTTCAGACATTATCATTTCACCTAGATAAAACATGAGGACATCATTGAAAGACAATAAAGAAATAACAACACTGATCAGGTTGATCAGTCATTTATGAACATAAAACTCCTTACTTTATATACGTGACTTTGCAGAAGTGAACCCGCACGTATACAAGCTTTTCTTGAAACCAACCCGTGTATATATCTGCAAATTTTGACGTAAAATTGTGTAGCTCTTCAAAACTTCAGAAAGACCCAGGTCATAATAATCAGAGCTAAAAACATGCATCAGTACATAGATCGAGTCAATCCTCGAACACATTATACAATGAACAGTCGTTTCAGGTCTCATGATCTTGATCCATCATTTTATCCATCGTTGCATAATTATTTCAGATCAACGTGATAATTATGGCCCATATCATGCAAATATACTTCAAATTGAAGTATTCATCAAAAACTCTTTCTCTTGCACACTTAGCCATTTGATCTTCACTTCTTTATATAGTTTAGTCTTCATCCAATACCATAGGTCAAAACAACATTAGTACTGGTGGTAATATTTGACAGGATCAATATTCGTTGTCACACTCGTTACTATAGGCCAATACGATGGTAAGGACCCTTGGTATTTAGAATACCATGGTACAAAAACTATATGCTACTTTTCTTCACTAAACTCGCTTTCATACATGACTTGGCTTAATAGAACCTGTGTATAGTTCTTGAAATTCCAAATTATCATTCTTCTGAACCGATTCCTCTGAATTTTCGTGCATTACGTCATTCATTATGTCACTTCTGAACTAAAATTTGAATTGTGTTATAGGTGAGTTTCCATCAAGGACAACACATGTATTATAATGCCAATATAGATGGTGCATGCTAATCCCAACGAGGCATCTCTAGCCAAATTATTCAAATCCACAAACAAATATATCAAATCAACCCTTGACAACTGTCAAAACGATTTCTCAATCATGCATGAGTGATAGGTGCAAAGAAAAAGTGGGGGATGGAGAAAATTGAATACCCAAAGGGCCAGAAGGAAATTCGAAATATGATCTCACTAATTGTATGGTCCCCTGGGGATCATACAGCCAAACCCCTTGATTGTTCTAGGGGACTCTAAAAGGATTCCACTTCCTAGATCATTATGCTTTCCCTCAGCCATCAGACTTACATGACCTTGATGCCGTTGGCTTTGTCGTTAGATTTCTCTCTGTCACTCTCTCAATCTAGACTAGATCTTGAGTTGTCCCCTTTTCCATTCTTAGACAAAATCACTTAGTATTTTCTATCACTATAACCATGACATGGTTTTATACATGTTTTCTAAGGCTGCATCAATTGAGGTTTCTTTCTTTATATTATTTTCAACATTTTCAATGAGATGCACTTTCTCTCCCACATTGTACTCTTACTAGTTGTATTATTCAGTCTTATTGGCCTACTTTTTTGTTCATTTGCTGGATATTAATAAAATTATATTATCTTATCTACTCAAAGATTTTCTTACCTATGAGGATTCTTAAAATTGGCCTGAGGCTTAAAAGTTAAATGGAAAAAGAAGATAAGAGAAAGCTTTAGGAAGATGTAGACATTGAGAACTAATAGATTGAATTGCTTCCTTGCTCTTTTATCTATCCAAAGTTTGTTTTGCTTCAAATATGGTATTCTTTTAAAAAAAATAGATGACTTTCCTTTCCAAAAATATCAGCAACTAAAAAAGTAAGTGCTTTTATTTTTTAACCATATAAATCTTCATTCAATAATAGTAGCAATATTTTTTCTTGAAAATATACAAAATGATTTTCTGAAAATAGGAAGCTTTTTTTAGAAAAAGAGAAAAAACACTGTCTCCAAAATTAGAAGCATGAATTTTTAAATATAGATCCATCCATATGTAGCACCATTCTAGTGCAAAATAGCACACAATAAACATTAAAAAGATTTCATATTGGTGTTCCCTCCTTAGCTAAGAATAGCAAAATATGTGCATGAAAATAGTTGTCACATGAGTTTCCCTTTATTAGTGAAGAATAGCAAAAGATACTCATTGAAATAGCTCTCACATAAGTGCTTCCTCCTGCTAGTTAAACTTAACATGAAATTAGTGGAAAATAAACCTGCCATTTAGTGAAAACTTTTCCAAAATAGTGCCCTGATTCTGGCTTGGTAATTTTACTCTATTTTGAATATCATGTTGTTGCATTCAAGAAAAGGTATTTCCTTTATTTTTCATGATTGATTGGTCTATAACACTCATTTCTCTTTCTGATTTTCTTATGTAAATATATTTACATTTTAGGGCTTTAAGGTGTTTGTTTTCTGTATTTTCACAGGTTATAGCGTTAGTAAATTAAACAGTGCATGGATTAGAAAGTTACTGCGCCTCTAGATATCATATTTGGCTAGCAGAGTATAGACCTCTCTTTGAATATGAAAAGTTTCTATAGTGCTCCTTTTACTAAAATGTCAACAATATGGTTGACTGGTGGGATGCAAGGGAAGCAATATTACATATATTAAAGTTGATATCTTCCCTTTGTTGTAACCCTTTTTTCGAAGATATAATATTCGACTGTTTATTAAGGTGACGAAATTTAGTTGTACTTATTTGATGGTTATTATGGTCTCTAACTATTGGTCTGGGTTACCGATACAATTATGTCTTCCAAAGTAACAATAATCTAAAGTGCACTAGAAATCAAACACCCTGGACTTGACCTAGGGTTTAATTTCTCTCTTAATACAAAGAAAGGTTCCATGGGTAGAGGTGTGAATGCTAGAGTGGTTATTGACAAGGAACCTTCTCCACACCGTGAAACCATTGAAAAGCCCAAGTTGAGCTCAAGTAGAAATAATTTTATTCCTGCACTATTATTAGAACTAAGAACGTTTTGGTAAGAATTTGTTGATATTGTTTCTAATCTGGGGGAGTTATTAACTCATTGCAGAAGTTGTTGTCCGTGAAGATCAGAGAAGGGAGATGCAATTTTTGGAGAAGGCAGTAAAGAGAAGTATTTAATAGTGTTTCTTGTACAATGCATCCACATATACCATAATCATTTCAATAATTATGGAATTTATTGATACTACAATGGATTCCTTTTACTTACACATGCAGGGTGGCAATCCCTTAGATTTTACACTTAGTGGCACTTCTTCTATTGGTATTAATTTTTTCTCACCAATATATCCATTGACTAAGTATATTTTTACAAGGTTTAAATCCATGATTACAATCATAGTTTTTTAATTTTTAATTTTTTTCATGTGTTATTGTTTTGTATAGTTATTTGAATGCTCTTTACTAGTTATTATAGGAGATATCTCTCTACAACATTCCAAACATGTGTTAATGATCCCAAAAGTTGAGAGTTTGTTTAATGATGCCTTGATATTGAAGCTAAGGGAAGGATTGATACAAATTCCTTTCCAATGGAAAATATGGAGATGATTGTGGAAGGGGTGGGTCTTTTGAGCAGGCGATCAAACAAAAGAGGTAGTCTGATACTTGTGGCAGGGGATATTGGCACGTTGGGGAGTGAATGTAGTCAAATGGCATACACACCACTATTGGATGGAAATTAGGTTGACCCTTATGGAATATCGAAGGACACGAATGTTTTTCATATAGGAATGAAAAATCAAGCTTATGCGAGAAGAAACAAGTCGAGATCAACACATAACAATGCACAATCAAATTTAAGAGAGACAAATAAATTTGGAATTATGGATGGATCTTCAATTTTTATATAGCTATGAGGGGGCTAATAGATGTTAAAGAGGCACAGTGAGTTACTCTTGCTGATACGAATTACAATATTTCATTGATAACCATTGGAAAAGTCATATCCCTTTATAGAACTAGAATGCCAAAAGCATCTTCATGCAAATAACATTTGTAATATTGTTATCAGGAAAACTAGTGTCCATCCAGAGCTACTAGTTCCACTAAGATGGGTAGCTATCTTAGAAATAGACAAACTAAAGTTACTTGTGTTCTCCTTTATGAGAGATAGATGAGAGAAAAGCAGAGAGTACCAACCTTGGGCTTTCGTTTGGCTCCTTGCTTGTTTCCTCCCTCCTTTAACAGAGTTTCGCCACTCCTTCTTTACTTGTCCTACTTCAAAGAACACTTATAGAGTCAAAGTAGCATAATATCATCAAAGCGTAGAGATCTATAACCATAAAAAATATAGGATCGGATATATATTAACCATACAAATGCATATATCAATTCAAGATTCAAAGATATACAATAATATGGAGGGAAACTCAAATAGCTTTATTGATAGAAATAGTAGAAGAGAGGATTACAACCCATTGGTCTGACCCAGTGCCATCTTCCCAGCATGAAAGCCCTCTTCACCTCATGAAAAGCTAGATCACCCAACACTATGATGTTCCACAGAGAAACCAACAACACTTCCTTACAAGATACAAAATTCCAGCCTTTGCATCTCTAGGATGAGGCATCCATATATAGATGTTTGTAGGTGGATGAGTCAGCTTTTGTGATTTTGATTAGTGTCATCTCTATGATAGTTCTTGGTTCCACTTGGATATTTCTTGATCTCTTACTCATCCTTGGGTGAATTCAAAGAGGCAAGTGTCAAATGGGCAGTTTCTAGAAGATTATCTGGGTTTCCACCTAGCCAACTGCCTCTGCCATTTGTCTACTCTCACTCATCACACCCTACAGAGGGGATTTTTAGTATACATTGCACTTTTTTCATGTGGAAAGTGAGATGCATCACACCCTTAGCACTGAGCAGTCTGTATGGTCCTGTTTTGACCAGTTCTGAGTAGTTTTTCAGGGAGAACTTCTGGGTGATGATGTAGTCAGCTGACCTGGCTTAGAAGCCCTTGGTTTATGGGCATATGAGATTGGGGTTGTGGTGCCCAAATATATCTATAACAGTTTCCCCCTAAAGCCTAAGGTTGTAAATCTTCTGATGTCAGGTGAAATGCTTTATCATGAGGATTCGAGGTTTTTTGAATTGAAAGGTGACTTGTAATAAGATACAATACAATACATTATCTTCATAATATTTTCATGATTACTAGATGAGGCGGGCATTCTCATGCTTAGCTTTATAAATTCATTTTCATGTACATATGACAAACAACAGTCTGTGTGATAGATTGATTATTCTAGTAGATCCATCATCCTTTGGCTTGGATGATTATCTGTGCAGCTATGATGCACATTGGATGTCTTTATTTTCCTGAATATATCGCAACTCGGATGGATGAAACTAGATCCGGGGTCTTCAAACTCGTTCAATATTCGCCTAAAGTACAAGTTGATCCATGTGAAAATATGTTCTGAAGTCAAACATGGAAAGACATCGCATGATTACCAGGCAATGATGTAAGCTGTTAACAGGCGTGAGAGGAATCACTGATAATGATAATGATCCTCAAGGTACTGTAGTACAATTCACGTGGTGTGAATATGGGACTTGATGTTGAAAACAATGCAAAATCTTTTGGTCAAAGGTAATTGATGTAAACCTGTCACTGGAAGTGAGAAACTTGCCATTGAGGCATGCAAGCTTCAAAGTACTGAAAGGTTGTTCCTACGTCAACTTCTTGGATAATGAGCTGATGTCTACAATAAGTGACGCATCGTAGGAGGGCCTTAATGAATCCCACATCTACAACACGAAATGGAGCAAATGATTTTGTGGAGGTGAAAACAATCTGATGATACACGGTTCAGGGTGGCGGTCATGAAAGCATGAAGCATGAAGGTATTGCAGTGGATGAGACATAAGTTGGGTTGGTGAATTCTCTAAGCGACTTCTAATGAACATATCGGTGACAATGAAATGGATTGGTAGCATTAACCCCAAAAATGGATGGTACAGAGGACCAATGGTGATATGACCGGTGAACGGAATAACCCAACCTGACTCAATCATGGTGATGGAGTGAAAGTGTCATGTTCAAGAGCGACCTGCTACCAATAAAGTTTCTTCAAGTTTTCTTCCCAATTTTTCCCCAGTCATTTCTGACCGGTACCTCTTTATTTTTATCAAGCTTGAGGAGGATAACATATGCTTGTTCTATAGTTTTCCCTATGTTTTAATGAGCCTAGAAACAGTGAAACTCACTCTTGCCTACATGGACAAGTTCGTCGCTATTGTTTTAACAAGTTTAACGACATAGAAAACTCGGTCCTTTTCAATTTTAGAGAGTCTGAAAAGAGACGGAAAGGAAACTCCAGTAATCCTTTTTCGTAATATAATCCCTTAAGTCCAAAAAAGTATAAAATAATACGCAAGGGATGATTTTTCGATAGTTTTAATGATCCAAACAAGACAAGCGCTCGATCTTTTTGTGCAATGGTCCCTCAGGTCCAAAAAGATTAAAATCTAGAGGAGGGGTAGCACTTCCATTCACTTTAACGAGCTAGAGAGGCCAATTACTCGGCAATCTTTTCATATTTTACGAGTTAGATGAAAAGAGCCTAAAGGAGACTCATTTTTTGAGGAACGAGTGATGTTTTCAGATAGTAGCTGGTTCCAGGTAAGGTTTGGAACTTTTCAATCATAGTAGCGTAAAGAAGGTGGCTAATAGAATCACTCGTCGCAACTGTTCCTCAGAAAGGGGTAAACAATCAAATGGAGGCGTATGATCAGCTAAAAAAGAGTGGAGGTGATGGTAAGAACATGACCAAGGTTCAAAAGCTGATAACAGTGCGATCGCAATGGTTATTTACTGAAGGTGGGTTCATTTTTTAATGAGCTTAAACTCTGGTTGAACATATGCTCATTGCTAGGTTTGTTTTTTAACGAGCTTGAAATTTGCGTAAAATTGCTCGAGCCAGTCGTATAATAAGGATGTCTCATCAGTAGGTTCATTTTTTAGGGAGCTTGCCCCATTCGCAACTTTGCTTCAGAGCATTTATTATGCAAGCTAGGAATGACCCACCTACGAGTTTAAAGGGTTGAGAACCTATAAACTAAGAAAATAAGCCTACAAAATACAAAAATAAAAGCTCGCTTTTCACTTGCATGCCCCCAGGTATAAAGAAAAGTAGAGTTTCTAGGTTACCATATGAAAGTTCTCGTATTTGCAAGATTGCTCCATCCACATTTGCAGACAAAACACTTCCTTGGCTCTATCAATCGAAATAGACAAAGGTGAATGACGCGTCGCCTCCACTCACATAACTTTGACGAGGGAATATTATTCCAGTCTAATCCCATTTTCCTAAATGGACGGGTGTGTCATACTAGTCATATATCCTTTGCAGAAACCTACCCTATACCTGAAGTTTTCCTGTCGAAGCAGACTAGGGTGCATGCCCCATGGGATTCAGTCACAATCATCGAATCACTCGCGCTCATTAGGTGGATGGACTAGATATTGATGAGACATTCCTTGTGTGAAAAGACCAGTTAGGGATGGCACTTGACTCATAGCTATGTGTGAACTGGGGAATGAAAGTTGGTTTACGAGTTGGACCACTTTGCCTTCATGTGGAAAACACATCACTCGAAAGAGTGAGGAAACAATAGCTCCCATGCTATAAATGTAGTCACACCCAAGGAGTAGATTGTAATCTAAAGGTACTTGGACTACCATAATATTTATATGAATGGCTTTCCTTCTCAAAGTTATAGGAAAATTTGGGAGGATCCTTAACAGTTGACTGGTTCCTTTGTTAAAGCTTGTCAGATTTCGAATCTCACGCTTAAGCGATGGAGAACCAAGCGCTTTCCAAGAAATTGAGGAAAGGATACTAACAGAAGCCCCTTAATCTGTAATAGTACCGACCATGATCATTCTATAATCTTGTACTATGATTCGGAATGGTACATTAGATGGTAGGCGATGTCTGCCTAGTAGATTCCAATCGAAGGAAACAACTAGATTGCTTAGAGGTGGGAAAAAATAAATGGTTGGATACATTTTTGACGAACTTCCTTCCCACGGTAAAGGAATGGGTAGATTGCCCCCATGTTCATTGGAGTCTGTGTTTATGAAATGAATTTGAATGGTGTCGTTCTCATCTTCTTTGGTGATTGTATCATCTGAAGGTAGACCTTCTAAAGACAAGACTCGGTTGACTGCCATCTCGACCCATTGACTTTGATCCTGTGCTGACTTAGAGGGTTTATCTTCAATGATAGATGCTTCGATCGACCACAAAGGTGTGTCAGTTAGATTTTCAATTACTCATGGACTCGACAAGATTTTCTTGTATCCAGGAGGAAGCCATAGCGGTGAAGCAGGACGGTTATCCAAGACACTTTTAGCTTCGTCTAGGAAGGGACAATGGTGGATGGCATGATCACCTTCACATAGTCGACAAGGAAATTTAGATCTTCCTTTCTGTCCATTGACTTCATTTTCACTAGTTGACGGTGTACTCTCAACATGATTGTCAGAGGTTGAGGACACTGGATTGTGCAACCGGGGAGACCAACCCCTTAAGATCCGTGGGATGCAAGGACAATCTCGGTGATAGTGGTCCCCTTTTCAAAAGACACATGGAGATTTAGGTTTGGATGGTGCAATGTGTGGATTGTCACTAGACAATGCTTGGTTGCCCCATTTTTCCATTGGCTTCTTCTTCTTCTTCTCCTTCCCTTTCTTCTTCTTCTTTGTTACTTGGTTTTTAGTTTTACTAGCTTCACCAAGCAAAGAGGAAGAAGGAGAGGGAGAAACAAATGAAGTAGAAGGTTGGGGGTAACTCTAGTATCATCTTATTGCTGATTTGATTGCTCAGGAAACACGGTGTTTTGTGCAACAAAGGTCAAGAAAAGCCATACCAGCAGGCCAATTGTCAGTCCTGGAAGGGACAATGTGGCCATCTGAGGTGCACTAACATATCCCCAAGAGGAGAAAGGATTATGATTCTCCCCAAGGGGAAATCCTTGATTGGTGGACTCCATTTTCTCAACTTAAGATCAGTGAGGGAACAATGATGTTATTCTGATTAAAATAAATGTTATGACACTTTGACACAACTTGCCTTTTCAATTTTTAGGATTCGAGAAAAAGCTAAAGATGACTCTAGTCACCTTCGATTTTTAATGAGCCTGAAGTGATAAGTTCTCAGATGGACCTTTTCTTTTAAGGAGTCTGAAAAGGAACGAAAGTGACTACTCTGGAAATCTAGATAGAGTGATTACCAAACTAATCAAAAAACTGCAGAATAATTTTTACAGTATGGTAGTCAATCTTCCCGAATGTTGTGTTCAGTGCATTATGATCGATAGGGCGACAGACACGACTTCCTAAGGATAAAGGATATAGCCTATTGTGGTCTCGCAATATATACTCCATGGTACGTGGGAGCACAAGTTTGTACTGGCACTTGCCATCTCAAAGAGGAGGAATCACCCAACCCACGATGAAAGCGATAGTTACCAGGCTTTACGATGTTGGAATATGTCTCTAGCCTAGACTTCTAAATGTTGTGCGTTAGGTTCTAAAGCGTTTTTATGTTTTTTGAAATTTATTTTACAGTTGATCTTTCTTAAGAAGTTTTCCTTTAAGGTTCGCCACGTGATGTAGATATACAACTCCTAAATATGCAATCTAAGATGATAAACAATCATTTACTCTTCTTTTTGCAATGAAAATCCTAGCTACTAAGGAAAGAAAAGTGAAATCCTTTCAACATAGAGTAGAGAGCACACACTAGATGCACTGTCCTAAATCAAAATCAACAAGCAGTCTAAATGCAAATGCACATGCATGTATTTTTTTCCGCTTTCTTAATGTGTGAATGACAAAAAGAATGCTAAATACAAAACTGAATTATCTCTTCTTTCAAAGCGACAATACTAACGATTTTCTTTTCAAAAAACGAAAGGAAGACAAAACGACACTTTGCGATTTTGAATTGAAAATTGCTTTCGACACTTGAAATACTATTAATTCAAATCAAATACAAGAGTAATAGTGTAATTGACTATAAAAAAGAGGAGGATTCTCTTCTTTGACTGAAAACAACACTTGCGACACTTTCAAATCAAAAGACCATAGTTCGATTAAGCTACTATTTTGTAAAGGAGAACTGTAAATGGTGAAAAATACATAAGAACATTCACAATTCTTTGTACAATGGAGGCTGAATAATGCAAAGGAAGGGGGTTTCAACAGTGGTCTACTGATCATAGACAACAAAACTCCTGAATAAAGCTGAAGACAGTGAAGAAAAAACCAAAATATGGAGGCAGAAACAATCTTACCTGATCATTGCACCTGTAACACAGGGAAATAGGGATGCATCCCACCTACTGCACACGAGAGGTGTGATGCATCTAGTCTGCCAAAAGGAGATAGTGCGATGGTCCAAGGATGAGACTTTAACTTGGTTTTTGGTCACAATTTGTAGCTTAGTTCAGGGATTTAGGTTGAGCTAATGATAGTCAGTAAATACAAAGTACAGGGGCTGATATAATGAGGTTACTTGATCTACCTCTAGGGCACTTAGGATGTTTGCAAGTCAGTTTTTCAGTTCATAAATGAACCCAGAGATTGACTGAAGCAGCGTTGATCTACTTTACACTTGCATAGAAAATGCAGTTCGAAGGCTAGCTGGCTTAACTTCAGGCTCCGTCGATAGTTTATGAAGCAAACAAATAGAGACAAGCAATAAAACTATTCGCTCCCCAGCAGAGTCACCATTTTGTTATCAGGAAAACTAGTGTTTATTCAGAGCTACTAGTCCCACTAAGACGGGTAGCTATCTTAGAAACAAAAAAACTAAAGTCACTTGTGTTTTCTTTTACGAGAGACAGATGAGAAAGAAGCAGAGAGTACCAACCTCAGTCTTTCACTTGGCTCCTTGCTTGTTTCCTTTCCCCTTTGACAGAATCTCGCCACCCCTTCCTTACTTGTCCAGCTTCAAAGAGAACCTATAGATTCAAAGCAACATAATACCATCAAAGCATAGAGATCTATCACCATAAACAATATAGGATCCGATGTATATTAACCATAAAAATGCATATATCAATACAAGATTCAGAGATATACAAGAATATGGAGGAAAAATCAGATAGATTTATTGATAGAAGTAGTAGAAGAGAGGATTACAACCCATTGGTCTGACCCAGCGCCATCCTCCCAGCATGAAAGCCCTCTTCACCTCATACAAAGCAAGATCACCCAACAATGTCTTCAAAGAGAAACCAACAGCACTTCCTTGCAAATTACAAAGTTCCAGCCTTTTGGATCTCTTGGATGAGGGATCCATATATAGATGTTTACAGGGGGGTGAGTCAGCTTCTGGGATTTTGATTAGTGTCATCTCTCTGATAGTTCTTGGTTCCACTTGGAGATTTCATGATCTCTTACTCATCCTTGGGTGAATTCAGAGAGGCAAGTGTCAAATGAGCAGCTTCTAGAAGATTCTCAGGGCCTCCACCTAGCAAACTTCTTGTGCCATTTGTATGCTCTCGCTCATCACATCCTACAGAAGGGATTTCTAGTATGCATCGCACTTTTTACATGTGGCAGGTGAGATGCATCGCACCCTTAGCACTAGGCAGTCTGTATGGTCTCGCTTTGACCAGTTCTGAGTAGTTTTTCATGGAGAACTTCTGGGAGATGATGTAATCAGCTGACCTTGCTCCTCTAGGGTATGAAACAACACTTTTAGGGACTTGGAAGTCCTTGGTTTATGGACATATGTGATTGGGGTTGTAGTGCCCAAATATTTCTATAACAATTATGGCTCAAAAAGTCGTGGGTATGATTCACTTGTTTCACCTACCCCTTCCCTTAAATTACAGGAATGCCCCTCACTTTTACTAGAAGGATTGAGATGCCTAAAATATATGTTTTGGAAGCTCTATTTAGACCCTACAATTTTATCATGAATATCAATGTTAGCTACAACAGATGACCCTCCTTTTCAGGGGAAACACTAGTGGAACCCTTCCCAAATACTACTCGGGGACCTACCAATGCATGAGACTTTGATTTGCAAATGATTTCGTCTATAAAGTTCATTCTTCCAAGGATGGCTTGACCTTGAATTTTGGTGGGTTTG
Source organism: Pinus taeda (assembly GCA_000404065.3). NCBI lineage: Eukaryota > Viridiplantae > Streptophyta > Pinopsida > Pinales > Pinaceae > Pinus > Pinus taeda. The sequence continues at coordinate 40,932 of APFE030196467.1, forward strand.
TAGGTATATTTATGATCTATATCTATTTGTTTCCTAATCCTTGGCTTATTTCTAGTCATACAAACTAAACTATCTAAACGTATCATCTGAGGGTAGGCACTGTCACAAGATTTTTAATTAAGTTCATCCACAGGTTCTTACCTTCCATTTTTAATACCCATTCCTCAGGAATATAAATAGAACTCTCTTTGAAAACCTCCCAATGGTAGAAAAATGTTGGACCAATTAATTGTTCCTAAGAAGTACCAATTAATCTTCTACACATTAATCTATAAACTAGAGGTTTCGTTCTGTTATTTCAAGGCTATCAACATTATTTCTGCAAGAGGAATGCAATTATGACTAGTTGTTAAGGTCCTATGGAAAATAAAGACTACAATATTAAGGGAATCAATTCAAAATGCAATCTTAAACTATCGCAAACTATTCCAATTGTTAACTTCTACAAATCTCTAAAGGAAACTATAAAAGAAAACGTACTCAACAACAAGTTGTTTCTTAGGGAATAGTTATTACAGAGTGAAAATATAACACTAAAAAATCATACTAACTAACAACAATTGATCAAATTAAATATAAATCTATGATAACTCTATAGGAAATGAAAGAAAATAATACTTCTTCTTAATGAATTAACCACAACAAATCTATCCATATAACAATTCCAATAAATCTAATTCAAGACAGAACATTCAATTCAATGAATCAATAGCAAGAAATTAAAACCATTTCATAGATAGAAATAGATGGAACAAAGAAATCAAACACTACTTTTAGTGGTACAAAAGAAGACAATATTGTCCCAATATTAGACCCAAATCTGGAATCAAATTGCCTTAGAGAAAAATCAGCATAGTAGACTAAGTCTGAATAATAGATACTTTCACTCAAATTGCAGAGGAACTAGTTACAAAATAATCACAAGTCAGAGTTTGTATCCAAAAAATAATATTACAATTCAAACAACCTTTGTCGAGGTTCAACACAAGTTTTTATATCATAACAACAAAGGATAAATATCAAAGTGTCTATTTTTAATAATGAGAGGTCTTGAGAATTTGAAGATTCTCAGGATTGCTCTTTTAAGTTACAATGATCTTAATACATCCGAGAAGTCAGGTCGAGAAGTCATCCTCAAATAACTTGTTCCAAACAAGGCATAACAGTTTGAGGCTTGTGCGGTATTCTCTAACCATTTTAGGAAACAACAAAAAGTATCAATAAGGCAATAGATTCATATCATTATCAATGATCCGTTGTTAGAAATGGTGTTTTATTACTCAAATTCGTTCATAAAATACTAAGATAATAAATACGTATAGAATACTACTAAAGTCCCTATTCTACTCATTAACGTGATTTAAATTCATAAAAGCCTTTAGAAAATTATATGAAAAATGAGGGCTAAGGCAAGGAAAATATGGCAAATATAGGGCCCAACACACTCTTCTATCCATTCAAACTTCTTACCTTTCCTTTTCAATGATGTAATAGGATATGAAATGGATGAGAATTTCCTAATGAACCTCCTATAGTAACCTGCTAAAACCATGAATGATTTGAATTCCTCCACATTTCTAGGAGGTGCCCACTCCATGATAGCATTTATCTTTTTCGGATCTACTGCTACACCATTATTGAAAACAACGTGTCCCAATTAGTGTACTTCTGTTTGAAACAAATTACACTTGCTAAGCTTAGAATACAACTAATGCTCTCTTAGAAATATGAACACTGTTGTTAAATGCTTGGCATGCTCTTCCTCATTTTTAGATTATATCAATATGTCATCAATGAATACAATAACACACTTGTATAGATAAGAATGTAGCAAATTATTCATCAAACACATAAAAGTAGTTGGAGCATTAGTTAAACTCAATGAAAATACAACAAACTCACAATGACCATACCTGGTCCTAGGCAATCTTGTAGATGTCATCTTCTTTGATGTGTACCTGATGCTATCATGATCACAAATCTATCTTTGAAAACATTTCTTCTCCCTTCAACTGATCAAACGAGTCATCAATCCTCGACAATGGATACTTGTTCTTGATCGTCACCTTGCTCAGCTACCTATAATCAATGTAAAATCTAAGAGTACCATCCTTCTTCTTCATGAACAATACTAGTGCACGCCAAGGTGATACACTCGGCCTAATGTATCCCTTATCAATCATTTCCTTCAGCTGCAACTTTAACTCTGTTAATTCTAGAGTGCTCATTCTATAAGGTGCCTTTCATGCTCGTGCTACCCCTGGTACCAAATCAATAGGAAAGTCTACTTTCCTATGCAGAGGAAACTCTAGAATCTCCACTGGAAACACATCCTGAAACTGCTGCAATATAGGGTCCCTCTTGAATATTTATGCATCCTCAACATCCTTATGCTTGTCACTGGAAATATGAACTACAAAAATCACCCACCCTTTTATGCAACTGTGTTTAGCCCTCATAGCTATGACCATCCTAACTCATGTAGGCTTCTTCTTCCCTTGCAAGATTATCTTCACTCCATTCTCATCGAATCACTCAATATCCTTGTCATAGAAATCTACCTTGGTCCTATGAAGATATAGTCGATCCATACCCAAAAGCATACTATACAATCCCAATGGAATTACATTAAAATGTGTTGTTGTAGCCATACCATTCAACTCAAATTCACAAGCTCTTACCCAATGATGAACTCTCTTCTTTGTACTTGTAGTCAACTGCACCAGCCAAGACTATGCATGCACTTCTTTTCTCAAGACACACTTATCCACTAGGTCAGAATTAATGTAACTATAACTAGATCCAGGTTCAATCAAAATATAAATAACTTTATCAAAAAGCTTACTATCCATCTCAATGATATATTCCTGGTGATTCGCCTATATGTTTTCCACAGTCCCATAAATATGAGGAATACTATGACCAACCTCCCTAACAATTTTTGCCTCTTGATCACTATAGATCTAAGGCCTACCTCCATGGTACAATGGACAATCCTTCTTACGATGCTCTTTGCCACATATCCAACATTGCAATGGTTCTCTACTATCATCTCTAGTCTACTTCTCTCCAATCTGTGACACATGTTCCTTCACATGTGCACTAAACTTCTTGTAAGGAGCAACATTTTCTTTCTCACCTACATCCCGAGGTATTCCTGCTTCGGTGGCCATTTTCCTTTGACTTTATCATTTCCTTTCAAGTCACGTTTAGGCTCAACTTTTTGCTTTGAATACTCATAACAATGCTTCAATTTATGAATGGCTTCCTCTAATGATCTAGGCTCATCAAACTCAATATAGTCTCTAGATGTTGCTGGCAATCCACTAATGAATCTCTGAATCTTAGCCTTCTCCTCCTTGATATATGGCACATACCTCAACAGCTCCAATAATCTCATAGTGTACTCATCGTATGTCATAGAACCCATCTATAGCTCATAAAACTCCTTAGCTCTACCATCATAGTACCTCTCTAATAGGTAATTCTTCTTGAATATCCTCTCGAACTCATCCCAAATCAATTATTCTTCCCAAATTCCCTTGACATTATTCACATCCCCCCACTAGATATTTGCCTTCTCTTTAAGACTGAAAGTGGTTATTTTAAATTTCATGTTCTCTAAATAACTATGCAATTTGAAGAATTTCTTCATTCTAAGAAACCATGTCTCTTCATCTTCTAGATTCTTCATCTCTCCATCAAATATAGGAGGCTTCACCTTCTTGAAATCATCAGGTAAATATTACCTCCTCCTATCAGAATGATTGCGGTGATGACTGTAATGATGTCTCTTGGATGAGGAACCAGAATGATGCCCATACATACTAGTTCTTTTGTTAGGTGTGTCCAGTGATGTGCCACCTCTGATTATGTCCCCTCTATCCAACCTATATCTGGACCGAGACCTGCTACCATAGGCTCCATTATTTATCTCCTCCTTCTCTTGACTAATCCTCAGTTGTCCTTGTCTCTGTAAAATTTCTAAGAAGCTATGAAGGATTGTTGCATTAACCTCTACCCGGTTTTCCTGAGCCATTGAAAGTCTTTCTTGAGCCTCAACCAACCTATCATTGTCTACTTTGCAACTTCTAATCTCTTCCCTCAAGCTCCTCAACGTATTTACTATACCAAGAGAATACTCTTCTCCTTGCTGCCCAATTGATTTGTAGGGAGAGTCATGGGAAATGTAGTCTACCATTTTTCTTGTCATCTTGAATTCTCTTCTTCCTACAAGAATAACATGTAAGATAAACCAAATAGATACGAAAACCAAATCCATACCTTAGTGATCTTAAGGGGAGGCTTATCTCATCTGCAATATAAATCCACATTAGCATGTACATGTATAATCATAAACATATACGTGTAATAATATAACATCACAACAACATCATGCATGATCATACCAACTATACACCCTTATCCCATGGATGACAACCATAAGCTTGACAACATCACACTTATCCAAAGAGAGTGAAACCATGCTTTAATGCTACCCTGTAACGTTGCCTCCTCTCACATCTACCCACTTTCATCGTCTTACCCAGGGTAAACATGAGGTGAGGGGTTACTATGATATGATTTAACCTCCCAGATGGCCTTAAGGAAATGGATTCGACACAACTAGACCTTACTGGCCCCCCTCGGGTGCCACATGACCCCTAGGAATAACCCAACCCCTCCAGGTGTCCAATCACTGAGAAAACACACCTTTTCCCTGACCTAGAGCCCCAATCACCCCCTTTCCAAGCCCTTTGTGCAACTATGGGTTCCCAGTTGCTCCCATAGGCTTGTATCAGTGAAACTATAGCCTGTTCTTGTCATTGTTGTGCCATCAATAGTGAGAATTAAGGCTAATTGCCAAGGTTGCGGCTAAGCCTCTATCTAGAAATACATGAAACTTCCAGAACTCATAAAATACTTGAAGATAATGCTTGTAAATAAAAAAATAGAACCAAGACTTGACCTGACCATCCCCAACTAGGACTGAGATTATGTCAAACACTTGTTATATATTCCACCTGTAGGTCATGAATGCAAGTTTGAACATAAGGGATTAAAAGTTTGTCTGGGGTTTAGCAAGAAGGGTCTCTACCTTCTCAGATTAGTTTTCCTAACATCAATTAGGTCTTGCATTCATTACTTATTCAGTTATGAGTGAAAACATGAAAAATCCAAGACTGAGATCTGTCATATAACCATGCTTATAACCAACATATGACTAGATAAATAACCATTAAATCCACATAATAACTAGTACATTTCCTTACCAAAAGCAAGAGAAACTTAGCTTTTAGTAACCATAGGCAATTAGAAACTAAGTTCGGGACTTCCACATTCCACGTGACCATAAATTAGCTAAATCGTATATATATATTTAGCCAATAACCCTAGTGCAATATTCCAAGGATGAATGTGGGATCTCATGGGATAAAACAATCTAAAGACAACCAAGGGAATCCAAAGGTTAAGCCACCTCCACCCTCTCGATACCATGATCACACCTAAATTGGTGTCGTGATCACCAAACTAAATTGAGCTTGGATGCCTCATAATTTCTTCACCATCCTTGAAGAAATTTCCTATCTCCACCCTCATGCTTTAAGATGTATCCCACCATTATTGATCAAGGGATTCTTAGGCCTTTGAGAATTTTCCTAAGTCCACCTCACCCCAGATTCCAAGATAATCTAGCAATCCAAAGCTCAAACTCAAAATAATCCCATCACACGATGGTTATTTGGAGATGGAAAGGCTAGGCTAAAACCCATTGTCGAATCCTGGCAAAATTGATGCCAATGACAACAAAAGAACCAAATTTCAAAATGCATATACAATGCATGTCAAAACCAACTAGAAAATCACACATGTAATCAGTTACCTGCAATTATTCTCACTGAAGCTACTTGATCCTTGGCTTCCTTTTCTTTCTTTATCCTTCTTTGATTTTCCTTTCCTTTCCTTGATTTTCTTTTCCTTTCCTTGCTTGCTTACTTTCTTTCTCCTCTTGGTGCTTTCCCCTCTTTGAGACAAATTCTACACTAAACTAAAAAAAGGCTAACAAAAAGCTACCAACTGATGCTCTGAGGTCTTTTTATTGATGAGGCCTCTAATTTCTTCAATTTTCCATTATTTTCCTTCATTTTCCTCCTCACGTGCAACCTATTACATTTCACCTTCCTTTTCTCCTAATTTCCATTATTTTCATAAATAACGTGCCAAAAATACCTTTTTGCCTTTCCAAAGCCTTAGTTATTTCCTTTGCCAATCTCCCTTTAGCCATAAAACACAACCAGTGATGCCCACTAGGATAGTTTCCCAACATTCAGCTTGGAATAAGTGTCCATGTTATGAAACCAACTCACAAAAAGGTAGAAATGATAGATCAATGACTTAAAATCAGCCTCTTTCAGGGGGAAACCTCCTTTACATAACACAAATGAATAATTCTCGGATGATACAAATGAGAAGACCTCCTTTATATATATAGGAGTCTAAGGGGTCATAATATAATTTGAGATGAAATAATAAAGTAAGGGCACAACAATAACAATAGTGGGCTTCTATGGGGCACAATAATAGCAATATGGGGACTACATGTGCACAACAATATAATAAGGGTGTTGCACTAATAACAATAAGGGGTTACACTAGTAGTATATGGACGTAACATGCCCTTCTCCTTCAAAACGTTTTTTCCTCAACTCTTGAGTAGTTCTAGATGCTTCTGTATAAAATTATCGTCCTCCCATTTGGAATCTTCAGCGGGTAAGTTCTTCCACTTGATGAGATACTCTGAAATTGATCGATTTCATAGCTGTTGGGTTCTTTTTTCCATGACTGCTTTAGGTTTCAATATTATTTTTTCTTCCTCATCAAGTTTCAAAAATATTATTTGAATTAGGATCTTGTCACCTATAACCTTCTTTAAGCATGAAACATGGAAAATTGGGGGCACTCGAGAAGATGCATGAAGCTCCAATTTGTATGTCATAGTACCAATCTTTTGCAGCACCTTGTATGGACCATAGTACTTTGGTGATAATTTATTATCCTGCTTAGATTGCTTGAGGGACATTTTTTGTATCATTGTATTCATAAAAATACCCAGTCGCCTATATCAAAACTTCTTTCACTACAATGTTGATCTGCCTATTGTTTCATTCAATTATGCGTGAAAGTGAGGCTATCATTTTTCTTCTTGATATTTCCTTCTATCTTGAGAGTTTTAGGAGTGATAATTCCTGCCAATGCATTACAATATATGGTCACATTCATTTCTTCTTTCTCTGGGGTTGGTTCCTGGTGTATATCCTCTTCTTTTTACGTTTCTTGATCCTTTTCTTCCTCCTCTTTACAATCAATCCAAATAATGTCTTCTCAGCACACTTATGGCCTTTAGTGTATTTCTATCACAACTATAACAAAGTTCGTTTCTCATTTTTCTTCCAATTGTTGTGGTGTCAGCCTTGTAGGTTGTGGAAGGCTATGAGAAACAACGCTTCCATATTTATAATTGTGAGTGGTAGGATTTCTTGTTGCCATAATTTTTCTTTTATTTTTTCTTTCCAACCTGAATGCCTTCTCCAAGGAATTAGGTTCCCAAAGACGAACCTCATGTTGAATGTTATCCCTTAAAGTCCCTATGAAGACATCAATCCTCTACTTCTCTGGAATATCATTTACCCTTATATTGAATTTTTGGAAGTCCTCAATGTGCTCTGCCATTGAACCCTTTTGTTTGAGATTTATCAATTGGCTAAAGAAGGTGTTTCTCTTTGTATCCTCGTGACATGTTATCATTTCCTCTATGAAAATTGACCAAGTGACAAGTGGTTTACGAGAACAAAGCCATTTATACCATAAAATTTGATTTGGTTCTAAATATAAAGATGCAATACATACCTTTTGTAACAGTTGCACAACATGTAGATCAAAATATTTCTCCATCTGTAGTATCCATGTTATGGGATCCTTACCATCAAACTTCCTCATATCAACTTTTGAAATATGGTGGGTCTTCAATCCAATGTTAGATTCTATGAAATTATGATTAAAATTTATTTTTTTCTCATCATGAGTTTCCTCTACTACCTTTTCGGCATTAGGAGGCCTTTCTTGTAGCAGCTATGTCCCACCTTCTTTCAAACCTTCCATGTCTTTCTTCAAATCTATTTCCATACCATCAATATTAGCCTCCATGGCACATATAAAACTATTTATCTTAGCTTTGATCGCATTCTTCAAATAATCCATCTAATTTTTCTTACTAGGTGTTTCTATTTTCTTGATTTGAGTGATTATTTTTCCTGTTTTTAGGAGCTCAATATTTAAACGAATATGACTCTGTAATTTCAAATTTTCAAGTTTTGAAATTGTGGCATGTGGTATCCCTCGGAGTCCTCTTTCTAACCCCACTAGTCTAATCAATATTGGATTCTTCAATAAAGATTTATGCCAAATATCCAACCTGATTATAGACTGGTTCGGTAGAGAAAACTTGTACGAATTTCCACGTGTCACTATTTCGATCTTCAGACCTGAAAAAATACAAATAAAAGTAAAGTCCTACCTCTTTTTGCAACTTCTGACGAAATTTCAGTCTGATATTCCGAGAGATAGTTATGACGATTTTCCCAAGGTCACCTGTTTGGAATGTAATTCGGAGTCTGCAAAAACCCTAAATGCCTTGGACCGTATCTCCGAAAATATAGCAAGACAAGATCTTCAATTCGGACCCAAGGTTCAGAATGATTTCAGCTCAAATGGGTTTTTATTTTAGCTTCTGAAAGTTCGTAGAGAAAACGCTATAGCAAAAATTCCATGATGACCTGTTTGGAGCAGTGAAACCCTAGAACCCAAAGATTTGATACCAAATGTTATGAAACCAGCTCACAAAAAGGTAGAAAATATAGATCAATGACTTAAAAATCAGTCTCTTCGAGGGGGAAACCTCTTTTAAATTACAAAAATGAATAATTCTTGGATGATACAAATGACAAGACTTCATTTCTATATATAAGAGTCTAAGGGGTCAAAATATAATCAGAGCCGACATAACAATAACAATGTAAGGGCACAATAATAACAATAGTGGGATTTTATGGGGCACAGTAATAACAATATGGGGACTACATGGGCACAAATATATAATAAGGGGATTGCATTAATAACAATAAGGGGTGGGCGAGAGGGACTGAATGGAGGACGCGGGAGAGCCGAAGCGACTAGGGTTACCAAAGCTAGCAGAGTTCGACTCTAATGGAGAGTAGTAGGGGAGGGAGCTCAACTCCCTCCTACAGAGACGCTATGGCCAGCAGAAGCAAATCACTGATTGGAAACAATAGAGTCTGTATGAATGATATGAACAGGGATAAGGAAAAGGAAATAGATGGGACCAGAACAAAAGAAAACAGCAGCACTGTTTGGTCAATTTAGTGTTGTCTAAATTGCTGTCATAAATTGTCAACCCGGGGCTCGTAAGATGATGAAGTGAAGTGTACAATATATACTTAAGTAGCCTTTCCTAGTTCTTTTTGTCGTTTTTAGTTTATGTCTAAATTATATTCCTAATATGATGTGATGAATTTATAAACAAGTGAGTGAATGTGTGTGTATGTGATGATTTCTAAATGCTTCTTAAATTTTAAAGAGAAAACTTGAATAATGACTTGAAATGAAACTAAAGCATCAAATGAAAGCAAAGCATTAAACGAAAGACTAATGGCACTAGTCCAATATCCTTACTGCTGTTAGAAATGGAAATGATATTTACATTAACTCTGCTGAAAGCAAAAGCACTACTCTAGGAGTCCAAAATTTAAATGACAAATCACACTACGTATTCTTCCTTAACCTTCTGCCTTTAGCTGAATTGATCATGTGAAAAAGAAGAGTTAGGAGTGAATTGGCAATATGAGTCTAAAAACTAAATAAATCAAGTTGCAGTTAGATAATATTTTGGTCCCATAAAGATTATTGCATTATGATAAACAGAACCATTAAGAGATTAGCATCTTGATAAAACTTTGATAAAGTAAACCAAATAAAGAAACTAGCTAATCAAGTAACTAATGAAAATCACAGCAAAAATTCAGCAGTTGAGGTAAGACACTTTAGATGCCACTAGTGTTAAAAAGAAGTAAAAGCACACTATCCCGGGCTCCTAATCAAAGCTGCAAAAACACACTGATCAGTCATGAAGATTAAAGAAATACAAAACAGCATAATTCAAAACTGTACATTAATATACATGATCAAGTAAAGAAAAAGAAATGCAGAAAAGAAAATTCAAAGGCTACTGTACAATGGTTGTAGCAGACAGGGGCCCTCCATCCACTTCAACCAATTAAAAGATCAGCTACATGGATAGAAACAGAACTGTCTTCTTCAAATTAAATCAACTCATAATAAACATAGTGGGAAGCGTAAAATGCTTTATAAAAAGGTCTTCAAAACAGAGTTTATAACAGCAAAGTATTAAACCACATCAGACTAACTATTCAGCGTATGGAAACGCTTTATTTATAGCAAAAACATCAACTGTCTTATGCGTAAGTGAAGCTAACTAATAGCTAGGAAAAGGACACGTCCAGCAGCACCGAGCTCGGATCTAGGGAACGGTCATCGTGGTCTAATAAATCTGGTGTTGGATTATGGTCCCCTGCAATCGTCGTGGCTAACGGAGAAGCCGACTGTGACTTACATGCTCCAACCGAACACACAGAGCCGTGCCACCGTTTGCAACCTTGTTGTTTGACCCAAGCTACCTCCGCATTGACCAGGGGTGTCGTTGGCCAGTTTGGCTGAACCGATAACACACATACCATGTACACAGTCATACAAACTTGCCTATGTGGCTCGTTTCTCTAGAAGGCACCTGGATCATATCAAACAAGAAAATAGCTGCGGAATCTGGGATCAGCTGCGGAATTAGTGCTCAGCTGCGGAAACCTGTAACAGCTGCGGAATTGCTGTACTTGAACCAAAAATCTAAACCAACAGTCAACCATTAGCACAGTTAGGAAATCATGTTAAAAAGTCCTATAATGCAATGAATTGAACAATTTGATGAAGGAAATGATGACAAAAGAAGGAGATAAGTAGGAAAAAGGTTGTTGGGAGGATGGGTAAATGAGTGCAGGTTTGAGGCTCAACAGAACCGATTCACTTCAGCACGATGAAAACAATCACGTGTAATGTGATCATCATTACAAATCAAACATGGGTATTGAGGTCTTTTTTTTCTCATTGGAAGATGAATTTTTTTATTTATCATCTGGTGAGCATTATTTATTTTTCTTACCTTTACCTTTCTTCTTTCTTCTAGGTTGCTGTTGAGAGTTGCCTTCATCATATGAGATGGCATTTATCTTGGAAGCAGAAGATGTAAGAGGATGAGATGGAGGGTTTTGTGTAGGAGAGGAAAGAGAAATTAATACCATATGGTTTACACATCGACTACAAATTGGTACAACCTATAATTTCGTCGGTGGCATGAGATTCTTTACCAAGTGAAGGAGGAAAAATATTTGAGGGTCTCAAATTGTTTGGTATGTTATCATAGAGCATGCTCAATTGGGTATAGATCAGATCTAAATATTGAGCATGAACAATAAATTGCTCTTCGCTCACAACTCCACCTTTAGACACATCTTTTCTTATGGGAGCTAGCAAAGACTTGACAAACCATTTCGCTAACAACTATTCCGAAACATAAGTCTTGACCAACCAATGACAACATTGATCAATGTGATCTAAAATGTGAGTAGAGTCTGATTATTTAAATTTAGTCAATAGTTCCATTCCAGTTTCGTATTTGTTGGGTAATGTTAGTCCTTATAGTCTCCTAGGCTGAAAACGAAATCGAGAAGGGTAACCTCAAACCACTTTAGCTCAGTAGCTAGCCCTACTAAGCATGAGAGGGATCTGTCTAAGTTTCTTATCAATGATATGATTTTAAAGAAAAGAATTTTAGTCTAGGTATGTGTATTTGTTTGTTTGTTTGTGGAAATTTGAGTTTTATTGTTTGCTAAACTTAGGATTTGGAGCCACAAATAGGTCTAGGTTGCAGGAGTGCAGGAGAAAATATGAGAAAGTGCTAGATATCAGAAGCCATGGTGTATTTTGAATATTTTCAATGTAGTATAGAGGATATAGTGTGGAAGAAACTAATGAGCATAAATAAACATGATTTGATTAGCTTAGGGAGACATACACATAACTATGAAAATCAAATAACAGAGCTTGAAAAACAAGAATTTTGTTTATTTTACTTGAAGCCATCCATAGAAAGAAGAGACATAACGTAGATAAAGATGTTTAGAAAATTAGAAAACAAAATAATGAAGTACAAGCACCATGAACTCACTGGGCTAGATTTCCTGGAAAATAGCTGGAACCTGTCTTTGTATTAGCTGAAAAGATGATTACATGTAAGCTTCCTTCACAAAACGTTCAACCCCCTTCTCCTGAAGAGAAATCATACATATAGACTCACCTAGACCACTTTCCCACCTTCAAGAGTCGAATTCCTTGGTGGAGGAATTGACTCCAAGATTCTCTCAACCAATAGGTGAGAGTGAGAAGGTGAAACTCAAACACTTCATGGAAAGTTTGTTTAGGAGTTTGCTTCTTTTATCAGGCCTAATAAACATAAAAAAATTCCTATGATGTACATTTATTCATGCCTACATCACCTAGCCTTGAAAATAGTGCCATTATATAGAGAATCTTTACTTTGACTAAGTCAAACTAGAAACATAGAAATTCACACAGTGAAATTTACAATTTAAAACATAGAAAAGTTCATAAACACAGTGCCAAATTTGAGCTCATTTTTAGTTGCCTTCTAGGGGTAAAAATGAAAAAATGAGACAATGGCCGACTAGCCCTTCATGTATAGTTTCCCCAACAGTTTCAATTTATGAATTTGGACAATGGGAAGGCCTTCAAAACTCCATTCTCCCAAGGTCGCTCCAGAAGCACAACGCTTGTGAAAAAATGGTCCAGAATGCTAGTTTTTTTTCTACATTTTTTCATTTTTCTCCAAAACTAAACCCTGCAAAATTTGAGAAAATGGGTTTTTAGAAGATGGCAATAGCTTTCCAAAAATGTAGAGATTTCCTAAAATGGAGGCTTGAGGAAAAAGCATATTGCCAAGGCGCTGCACTTCTAGAGCAGCTGATATTCTAAATTTAGCCCAAAAATTCTCAAAAATGTCAAAATGCTCAAAATCTTCTCAAAATTGGAGGGAAGGTGTAAACATATGTTTGTTAAAAATTCATATATTTCTCAGCAAGAATCTCCAAGTTTCCCCCATCCTTTTTTTCCTTTTTGGCTTTCTTAAGCTTTTATTCAAGCTGCTTAACCTTGTCATTGGCGATCATGTTTTGAGTTTGGTAGTGGTGCACCATATGTTAGAGCAACTAATTATCCCTGTTTGCCTCCTCAATCAGTTTCTCCAAGTGTTGATTCACCCTATTGAGCCAATACTTCTTGTCTTGATTGATATTAAGAGCAATCCTATCCTCTAGGTCTAGGTCTTCATTTAAGAGAATGTGTTCTTCCTCTTCTCGCAATGCATTCTTTAGGCCCCTTGTTCTTGGCCTTTTCCTCTTTCCCTTCCCTTTTGATCCTTCAAGCTCGCTTGATTCTATGATCCCCTTGCCTTTGCTAACCTGCTGCAATAACTTAGCTTGTTCCTTTTCCATGATCAACTCCTTTTCTTTCAGATGACTATTCTCCTGTTCAAGGAATGATATGAAAGATTTTTCTCTTTCCAAATTGATTGTTAGCTCCTTGATTTTATAATCCTTATCCATTATTGTCTATCACATATTTGAAGTCTGATCCTCTACCTCTAAATCAATAAGCTCAAACTCATGCTCAACTGTGTCCTTATCCTTTGTTGTTGATCCCTATTTGTTGATGAAGAAGGCTTGGCCCCTTTCTCTCCATGAGAAGCAAACACAAGTCCTTTTCATCTCTGGTATGTTTTGGTCACCTCAGGTCTAGGTGACTTGGGAACCTCCTTTGATTTTTTTGATAACCCTACTTCCATAGGTTGTGTTGATGTGTCTTGGTGATGGCTTGGGGAATCAATCTCATTTCATTTTTGAAACCCTAGATGATAGGAAAGGGGAAAAAACAATGAAGGATGAATGAAAAATGAAATGATGGGTAGGTGGAGTTGATAAAATGGTAAAGGAGGTTTGAAAGAGGTGGATATGGATTATGGAAAACTTATGAAATTGAGTGGAAGAGAAATGAAGTGACAATGTGCTTGTACAAGCGAAAAATAGAGCTTTTAAGGAAAGTGCCCAATACCCCTAGGAATGAACTAGGGTTTCAATCTTAGTGAGGTAAATTTATGTTATGAGGTTGATTGAGTTGTTAACATGGCATATAAAACATGTATAAATGTGTAGGGTAATATTTTACATGTTAAAAATAAAGAAAGGAAAATGGACATTATCAACCCTATCATTTTTGCATGAGAAATTCACTAAAAGATCCTAATTGAAGAAAGCTTTGGCATGAATGGATTTTGCAAATTACAAAGATAAGTAAGGTGGTCTACTTACTTGTATCTCAGCGTAGTATTGCAATAAAACAAGTGAAAATTCTTAAAAATTGAGTTTGGGTGAGTTTTAGGCATTTTTAGCTACTCTGGCCCAGGCGCAGCACAGTGTTACTAAGCGCAGCGTCAGGCCTCCAAGCGCAGCACAGTCTTCCTGAGTGCAACTCCGATCTTCCAAACCAATTTTGGAGGCCCCAAATGCTCCAAATTGAGAGATTGATAGCTTTTTGTAAATCTCTTGAAGTCAACTATACGATAGACTCCTCAAGCATACACGTTGGACACTCCCTCAAGTAGAAAAGTTGATTTTCCCAAGGTCATGTGAAAACCCAGGGTGTCTTTGACAGAAGAGAAGCTCCAACTTTCAGAGCACTTTTGGATGCCTTCCATTAATCTAAATCATGATATGAAGGTACCATTGGAAATCTTAAGATGTCTGATACATAGTAAAGTCCTTACACACTACCAACACCTGTTCCAAACCCCTGAAAAATTGTCTTGAAGTCAAGTTGTCAAGAAGTGTAGCAACTCTCTTATAGCAAGTGTAGTTTGGGAATTTCTTTCAGATCACAACACCTGTGAGTAAAATGAAGGAATTTTTTGTTCCTTGGACTATAATGGACACAAACCTCTTTTACTTTCGTAAAATTCTTCTCCATTTGGTCGGAAACATATTTTGAAGCAAACATGTCCCTATGAGAAACGATTAGGTGAGGTAGTGTACTACAACATTCTCTTATTTGAAATAAAACATTACCTTTACCTTTATTTTTTTTTCCCTAAGCTGCTAACTCCCTTTACCCACTTAGTCACATGATGGACATGTTTTTGGTAACATATGGTATAATGATGACACATGGAGTGAAACCCTAAACCATGACCTAAAATGAGGAATTTGACCATTTCATGACCGAAGACACTTAAATGAAGATATGATACCTTGAAGAAGACAATGACCATGATGAGTGATCAAGACCATGATTAAGTGAAGGGAGTAGCAGTGACCTAGACACAACAACCAATGACCAAATTTGTATTTGAAGATTCACTAAAATGACAAAAATTTGACTTGACACCCTAACAACACCTTGTAAGAGCATATTTGATCACTCGTGATAGGATGACCTGATTGACACTAACATTGGCTCTAGATGGGGATGGTAGCTCCTTGGAGGTGTCAAGAACACCATAGACCAGGTATCCTTGTTCATTGGGCATGGAGTCAAAATGCAAAGACTAAACTCAAACTAAAAACTGACTGACTAACTGACTGGACTAAACTTACTTATGGAATCAGACCATCAAGGTCTTAGGGCATTCACCTTGGGCTTCAAATCTTGATGATAACTTCCCTCCTGCTGAATATGTATATAAAATCATGTTTAATGATCCCTCCAGTGTAACCAATCCAGCAAATGGCTACTTACTTGAATCCTACTCACACTTTCCTTGAGCAGGCAGACAAAACAAAAGCTAGGCAACTCCAAATTCCATATGGATTCAACACTTGTATTGACAAACTTGAAAAATTCTTCCTCTATTGATGACTACAATAAACTCACTAGAGGATCATGGAAAGCATGCAACATATGCTTTTCTGGAATATTTAAAACAGGAAAACAAACCTCATTCCAAACTATTGATTTGTTTATCTGCTGAAACTAATCACCTTCATCAATGAACGTTGCAACATTGAACTTCATTATTGGTTATAACGAATTTTCCACAGGATCCTGAAAATCATAAAAATTGGCTCTTGCTAATTCGGAGGAATCAAGAAACATCCTTCTATTGCAACTAGTTGCTCCTCATGATGAATTTTGGGAAGAGTGTGCCCTTGGTCTTCAAAAAATTATGAACATATAGATGGACAAGTTTCATCTTGAAACAAAAATTAAAGAAATGAAATATTTGAAGAGAAATCCAATTGAAACTCCTCATCAATTTGTTGGTCTCTTGAACACTGTTGAATACCTTCATATAATTCAACGGAGTGAATGTGACCTTCATCAATTGATTGTTAATCAATATTATCTTCAGTGAAAGAAGACATTGTTTGTTGGAAGATTTCCTGAATACAATTCTCTTCTTCAATATGCTTTAGAACAAACTCTTCCCTTTCACTGCTCTTTTCTTGATCCTTGACAATCTAATCGGTTTCATTTTCAGCTGCAGAAATCGTTGTCTCTTGGAGATGTTCTTATGGATCATAAGATTGTTGCAAATAAACAAATGATTATCCAATGATATGCTCAATTAATTTTACCTGATGATTGGAAAGAGGACTTTGTTTGATAGCCACATTGCTAATGTGTACACCCACAAGATCCAAAATAACATGTTCTTTTTCATTATCCTCCTCTTCTTGATTAATTTCAGGCTGTTGAATTTCTTCCTTTACCTCTAGCTGATCAGTCTGTTGTGTTGCTTCAAGAATTGTTTCATGTGGGAAATTTTTATGAGCATCTTGACAATATTCATCATCTGATTCTGCATTAATCAAAGAGGATGCTAGTGTTTGTCGATTTTGATCTCGTGTATCAAAGTGATTAGCTTCTTCATATTGATGTTGGGAAGAATAATCATAAAGGGCCTCTATGATTTCATAATCTAGACATTATTCATCACTAGAAGCCTCTTCAAGGTATTGAATGACGTTTTCATAGGATTCACAACAATCTTCGAACAATAAAAATGAATCATGAAATTTTCCATAAAAATCAAAGAATTTTGTGTGGGAATATTTAAGAGAGTATAAGATACCTACCTTCAATCCTTCATACCAAGATCTTGATTTTCCTTCTAGGGTAGCCATAAACATTTTCATCAAACAATCTTCATTAAACTTGATCCCAAGCTCATGTATATGCCAATGAAATTTGATTAGATGCAGAATAGCATCATCTTGGCCATCCTAGCCTTTAAACTTCGGTAGCCCTATTTGCCAATATATACAAGGAATACGATTTGAAAAACCAGGAATATGAGCTTGATTCATAGGAGCATACCCTCGAGCAATTGAATCCATTTTGAAAACAGTTAATTCACTAAGAAGTTATTCAAACTACCGGTTTTGAACAGTGGAGTCACCATGAGAATTATAATTCTTTGGCTTCTTTGACACTGGAGTCTCCAGATGAAAGATGCGCAACTTTTCTTATTTATGATCATTATTCACCATTAGTAATCAGATCTTATTTTTGTCATTATTTCCTAGGGAAGATATGGTCCTTTGTTCCTCGACAGCGACGCCAAAAACATTACTTCTTACAATCTCCTAACCTGAAAAGGAAATCGAGAAGGGTAACCTCAAACCACTTCAACTCAGTAGCTAGCCCTACTAAGAATGAGAGGGATCTCTCTAAGTTTCTTATCAGTGATATGACTTTAAATAAAATGAATTTTAGGCTACGCATGTGTATTTGTTTGTTTTTTTGTGAAAATTTGAGTTTTAGGGTTTGCTAAACTTAGGGTTTGGAGCCACAGATAGGTCTAGGCTACAGGAGTGTGGGAGAAAATATGAGAAGGAGCTATATATCAGAAGACATGGTGTATTTTGAATATTGTCAGTGTATTATAGAGGATATTGTGTGGAAGAAACTAATGAGCATAAATAAACATGATTTCATTAGCTTAGGGAGACATACACATAACTATGAAAACCAAATAACAGAGCTTGAAAAACAAGAATTTTGTGTATTTTAATTTAAGGCATCCATAGAAAGAAGAGATATAATGTAGATAAATATATTTAGACCATTAGAAAACAAAATAATTAAGTACAAGCAACATGAACTCACTGGGCTATATTTCCGTGAAAATAGCTGCAACATCTCTGTATTAGCTTAAAAGATTATTACATGCAAGATTCCTTCACAAAAATTTCAACCCCCTTCTCCTGAAGAGAAATCATACATATAGACTCACGTAGACCACTTGTCCTCCTTCACGAGTCGAATTCCTTGGTGGAGAATTGACTCTAAGATTCTCTCAACCAACAGGTGAGAGTGAGAAGGTGAAACTCAAACACTTCATGAAGAGTTTGTTTAGGAGTTTACTTCTTTTATGACGCCTAATAAACATCAAAAACAACCTAAGATGTAAATTTATTCATGCATACATCACTTCTCCTTGAAAATAGTGCCATTACATAGAGAATATTGACTTTCACTGAGTCAAACTAGAATCTTAGAAATTTACACAATGAAATTTACAATTTAAAACACAGAAAAGTGCAGAAGGGCAACACCGACTTTGAGCTGATTTTCAGGTTCCTTCCATGGGTCAAAGTGAAACAATGATAGAATGATAAACTAGTCATTCAAGTATAGTTTCAAGAATAGTTTGAATTCCTGAATTTGGAAAATGGGAAGGCCTTCAAAAATCTATTCTTCCAAGGTCACTCCTGAAGCATAGTGCCTGTAAAAAATGGTCCAGAACGCTAGTTTTTTTTGCCACTTTTTTTCCTTTTTCTCCAAAAGTGAGCGACCTATGCAAAATATAAGCAAATGGGTTTCTATAGGATGGAAAGAGATTTCCAAAAATGTATACCTTTCCTCAAATTGTGGCCCGAGGAAAAAGCAGAACGCCAAGGCGCTACACTCCTAGAGTAGCTGATTTTCTAAACTTAGCCCAAAAATTCTCAAAAAAGTCAAAATGATCAGAATTTGCTCAAAATTGGAGGGAAGGTGTTAAAATATGTTTTTTAAACCTTCATAGATTTTTCAGCAAGCATCTCAAATTTTGTCTCATTGTTTTGGTCTTCTTTGGCTTTCTTAAGCTTGTTTTCAAACTGCTTAACCTTGGCATTGGCAATGACGTTTTGAGCTTGGTAGTGGTGTGCCATATGTTTGAGAAATTGATTATCATTGTTTTCCTTCTCAAGTAGCTTCTCCAAGTGTTGATTCACCCTGTTGAGCCAATACTCCTTTTCTGGATTGATCTTAAGAGCAATCCTATCCTCTAAGTCTAGGTCTTCATTTAAGAGAATGTGTTCTTCCTCTTCTTGCAATGCCTTCTTTAAGCTTGTTGGGACTCAGAAATGTCATATTTTCATCCACCTTTTTCTTACATCTCATCATCCCATTAACCTTTTATCATATCATTTTCATACATACATTTGGGTTTCACCTTCTTATTTTCAATTTTATTCATTTTTGTATTACAAGTGAATTTATGATTAATTATTAGAAAATGTACATATTTTTATCTATATCTCAAGAATATGTGAGTTTTGTGATGTGTAGGAAATATCTGAAGAATTAATTCCAAGAGACTTATCGATATCTCCTCCACCATATTAAGGAGATAATTATGCAAGCCTATTCCTAAGGAGAAAAGCATGGAGGATTTGGTTGGCATATCTTATCCAAGATATGTGAGAGATTTATGGAAGATTCAAAGGGATCATATTTTTTAATAATGGGAAAGTAGTTAAAAATGCTTAAGATATTTGTGGGATCATATTTTGTAATAATGGGAAAGGAGTTAAAAATGCTTGAGAGATTTGTGGGATCATATTTTGGGAAAAGTAGAGAGATTAGTGGATGATCATTATGAGTTTGTTACTCATCCCATTGTATAAATAGGAGTACAATCTCCTCCATTTGTAATCTGGAAGTTTTTGGAATCTTAGAATTATGAAATAAAGGGTCATACTTCAATTTTGCTTCTACATCTGAGTCTCCATTAAAGTGGTGTGCTTGTGGAGTTATGGAGGGCCCCCATGGCCTCACTTGCATGCTTATTGGTTTATAATTTACTTTATGTTTTTGTTTGATTTCAGCTTTCGAGTTTTATTAAATGTTCTAATATTGGAAGAGTCTTGTTTGAAGGTGTTCTTGTAAGAGAACCATAAGATCTCGAACAATTGTTAGATCTAGGCTTGATTAGTCATTGAAAGAGATCTTAATGAATATTTTCTTGTAAGGGGACTTTAAGATCTTGGACAAATTCAGAATCTTTCTAGATCTATATATTTTAGATAAGCACTTCTAAGTTTACCTTCCCGGGTTGACATTAAATTAAGCTCTAATTTGCATATGCATTTTAGACCACACAAAGCCCCTTTTTCTTGGCCTTTTCCTCTTTCCCTTCCATTTTTATCCTTCAGGCTTGCTTGAAGCTATGATCCCCTTACCTTTTCCAACATGCTGCAATAACTTGGCTTGTTCCTTTTCCAAGGTCAACTCCTTTTCTTTGAGATGATTATTCTCCTGTTCAAGGAATGATATGGCATATTTTTCTCTTTCCAAATTGATTGTTAGCTCCTTGATTTGATAGCCCTCATACCTCATTGTCTATCACATGTTTTAAGTTTGATCCTTTACCTCTAAATCAATAAGATCAAACTAATGCTCAACTGTGTTTTTATCCTTTGTTGTCGATCCCTATTTTGTTGATGAAGAAGGCTTGGCCCCTTTATCTCCATGAGAAGCAAACACAAGTCCTTTTCATCTCTGGTATGTTTTGGTCACCTCAGTGTAGGTGCCTTGGGAACCTCCTCTAATTTTTTTTATAACCCTACTTCCATAGGTTGTGCTGATGTGTCTTGGTGATGGATTTGTGAAGCAATCTCATTTCATTTTTGAAACCCTAGATGATAAGAAAGGGGAAAAACAGTGAAGGATGAGTGAAAAATGAAATGATGGTTACGTGGAGTTGATAAAATGGTAAACGAGGTTTTAAAGAGGTGGATATGGATTATGGAAAACATATGAAAATGAGTGGAAGAGAAATGAAGGAACAATGTGCTTGTAAAAGGGAAAAACAGAGCTTTTAGGGAAAGTGCCCAAAACCCCTAGGAATGAACTAGGGTTTAAATCTTAGTGAGGTAAATTTATGTGATGAGATTGATTGAGTTGTTTAGATGGTATATCAAATATGTATAAATGTGTAGGGTAAGATTTTACATGTTAAAAATCAAGAGAGGAAAATGGCCATTATGAACCCTATCATTTTTGCATGAGAAATTCACTAAAAAACCCTAATTGAAGAAAGCTTTGGCATGAATTGAATTTGCAAATTGAAAAGGTAAGTAAGGTGGTGTACCTACTTGTAGCTTAGCTTAGGATTGTAATAAAATGGGTGAATAAGCTTAAAAATTGAGTTTGGGTGAGTTTCAGGCAATTTTAGCTACTCTGGCCCAAGCACAGCACCGTGTTCCTGAGTGCAGCACGAGGCCTCTAAGCGCAGCGCAATCTTCTTGAGCGGAACGACGATCTTCCAAACTATTTTTGGAGGCCATAAACTACTCCAAATTAAGATCTTGATAGATTTTTGGAAAGCGATTGAAGTCTTCTATAAGATAGACTCCTAACAAATACAATTTGGACACACCATCATGTAGAAAAATTGATTTTCCCAATGTCGCTCCAAAACCCAGGGTGTCTCTGATGAAATAGAAACTCCAACTTGAAGAACACTTTTGGATGCCTTCCCCTAATCCAAATCATGATCTGAAGGTACCGTTGGAAATCTTAGGATGTCTGGTACACAATAGAGTCCTTACACACTTCCAAAACCTATTCCAAACCTCTAAAAAACTATCTTGAAGTCAAGTTGTCTATAAGTGCAACAACTGTCCCATAGCAAGTGTAGTTTGGGAATTGCTTTCAAATCAGAACACATGTGCATAAACTTAAGGAGGTGTTTGTTCCTTGGAATATAATGGATAAAAACCTCTTTCAATTTTTCATAAAAGTCTTCTCCATTTGGTTGGAAACATATTTTGAAGAAGACATGTCCCTATGAGAAATGATGAGGTGAGGTAGTGTACTGCAACATTATCTTATTTGAAATAAAACATTACCTTCACCTTTATTTTTCTTTCCCTGAGCTGCTAACTCCATTTACCAACTTAATCACATGATGGACATGTTTTGGCAACATATGGTATAATGATGACAAATGGAGTGAAACCCTAAACCAAGACTAAAATGAGGAATTTAACCATTTCATGACGCAAGACACTTAAATGAAGATATGATACCTCGAAGAAAATAATGACCATGATGAGTGATGAAGACCATAAGTAAGTGAAGGGAGAAGCAGTGACCTAGACACAACAACCAATGACCAAATTTTTATTTGAATATTCAATTAAATGAAAAAAAATTGACTTGACACCCTAACGATACCTTGTAAGAGAATATTTGATCACTGGTGATAGGCTGAACTAATTAACACTAATAGGTAACTAGAAATGTGTGAGGAAGGTAGTGGATAAAATACTCAATTCATGAAACAATGCTCTAGGGAATTCATTATACCATTTAGCTACATTACCTGTAAGTGTTCATTGGAAAAGACAGAGTTGAATGGAATCATCATTAAGTGAATTGGATTAACACCATAGGTGATACATCATAACATGTGTGAACTGATCTTCTCGAAGATTCCCATTTAATTTCAGGATATCAGAAGGAAACTTAGTGGGAATTATCAGACACCATGGCGAATGAGCAATGGGGTCATTAGGAAACCAAGTTAAATATAGTAATTCAAGAGTAGCCACAAAAGGAAACTACCTATTAAATTACGGAGGCAATGACCTAGATATGAAGGGATAACCTGGGCAATAAGCACCTACATTCCTGGATAAGGAGCGTTCTGATAATAAGGAAGTTGATTATCATAATATGGAGGATTGTTGTTGCCCAGTCCTAGGATGATGGTAAAGCTTCTAGAATGGTTGGGTTTGGATTTTATAGCCTTGAAAAGGCACTTGATGTGATCCACATTATTTCCTGATCAAGGTTTTCATTGCGCCTGGGTATGGGTTCAATTGAAACTGCACCAAATTTTGAATTATTTGGCCTACCGAAACTTGAGGAGTACCTTGTGAAATTGATTAAGAAGGTGAGGGACCTTGTACAGGTTGGGGAATCAAGATATGGGGAAAACTAGACACCATTGGAATGGGATGTAATGGTTGAATCACATGTATTTGAGCTTGTTGAGGTACTGATGGACAGGTAGGAATTGTGATGAAGATGGTACAGTATAAGAATTCAAAAATAAATCCCAATATGAATCAGGTTATATGGTAAAGTAGTTTACCAGACACTAGATGCCATTCCAAGATGAGGAGGACTATAACTAGGAAGATTGCCATATTGAGGTATACCAACAATAGGTTTCCCCCTTGCCATGGGATGAGGGTATGATGGAGGAAAAAATGATCCAGATGGAGGCTACCCAACATAAGGAGGTTTGGGATGTTGAGGGTATATTTTCCCACCAACATAAGGGCCAACCTACTACTCTATTGTAGGTCTAGATGGAGGAAGAGGAGTAGACTATGAGACATTCATAAGATAAGTACTAGAAATTATTCCCAAATTGGATGTCATGGGAGAGGTCGAAGGACTAGAAGCCACATGAGAAAAGGTACAAGGTAATCAATTATATTTGGGAGGGACTAATTGGCCAACATATAAATTAGCTTCTAGTGATATTATAAACATAGATGAGGATGTGACGCTTGATGTCTCAACCATAGCGGTGGACACAGGATGGGAGTTTGAATCAGTTCCATTCATAGTTAACAATCCCAATGAATATTTCTACAACAAATTTGCGGGTAAGCCCAAATAATTAGGTAAAGGAGATTGTGTTTGCAGTTGAGGAGATAGAAGAGGTTTGGTTTGATAAAAATGAAGTCCTTCCCAATTAATAAGAGTAGAAGGATGAGGTTATTCCTTTTGGGATATCTTCAATACCTATAAGTCTGTATGGAGACGGCTCACTATCAAGCCCAAGATATATCGGTTTGGTATGAGAAAGGAAGAGAGGAGGGAGACCCCAAAGACTTAGGTAAATATGGTTGAGGCTCAATAACCTTAGGAACAAACTTTTTTACTCAAGGAGTTCAGATTCAATGACCTTACGTAACAAATTTTCAAGGACTTATGTTTAAATTGTGTAAGTGTTATCAACATGACTAGATGTAATCTCAGGTTCAGAACTCAAAGTGGCAGATGATTCTGCCTAATCAATATCAAAAGGAGGGTCAGAAGTAGTTCCAAATGTTCTTAATTTAGTAGTTTGCATTTTCCTATCTCTAGGATGATGGTTAGGAGTAGCCTCTAGAGGAAGTGGAGGCTTATTTTTCATTCTACACGAATGACGGGGAGAGGAATTTTTTTTCTTCCATGTGGGGAAATAAATTTTATTAGCACAAACATAAATAAATAAAAAAGAGGGTAATCTAGGCATAAAGGATTACCATGCAACCATGAACTACAATATACACCTTGGTGAACCAAGGACTTAATGTACGATAACCAATCTTTTTGAATGTTGTGTTCGGTGTATCTGTTGGCATTATGATGCATGTGTTGTACTTGATGGCAACCCACTCATAGAAGAACATCTCACCTATATGAATCTACAAGAAGAAATATCAGATGTGATAGAATACATGACAATGCAAAGGAATCAAATGATAATCTTTAGTATGACAAGTTAGCTTTGCCATCAAGTCCAAAGGGGGAGATTGTTGGCATTATGAGACAAGTGTTGTCCTTGATGGAAACTGATACAGGTGACAGATCTTAGTGCAACAGGCCAGTAGCAAAGATTGATGATTAGCCTCTCAGAATAGAAGAAAATAAGAGGATCGCAGGTGTTAACACCCAGGTTGTTCCCTATGACTCCCAAGGGAATACGGCCGGGGTAACCACTAACCAACCTTTGGATTATAGATCCTAGCCTATCTATAATTAGAGAGGGCTCTCTCTTTAAGTTTTAGCTATGCTTTGCGAGTATCTTGGGCTAGTTTAAAGTTTCAGTTTCCTGTTTGAGACTTTGGTTGATGAAATTTTGTTTGTAAGAAGGGCATGAAGAGTTCAGAAGGTGCTAATCCATTGGGCATATGGAGTTAGAAAAATGAGATAGTTCTGGTGCCTGTGATGGAGAAAGTTTTACTGCAGGGCTAGATGGCTATTGTTAATATAATTTCCAATTTAGTGAGTGAAACAATGAGATGTGGACTTACCAACAGTGTGACATGAATTTGAACGACAATCCCTACTTAGTAGCATAAATGAATTACCAAATAGTGACTGTGAGGTATTCAGAGCTTATTGGAGCAATCAAGAATTCCAATTTAAACCGCTGAAAGCTATGAAAACATATATAGTGAAATTAGATTGAGATCAGAGTGTCTCCATGGACAAATCTTGAGCTATTCTTTTTCTTTCTTTCCTAGATTCAGACCAACATGTGAGAGGAATGAGTTAAAATAAATAACAGAAAAATTAACAGAGATAGAGAAACACTTATTATATCAAATCATAGCACTAGAATCCTGTAGCATTCAATGGTTCCAGTCACAACAAACACCAGTAAGACTCAGTTCCTGTAAACTCCAAGCTTTATTAATCACATCCTTCTGAAGGTTACAGCCGAGTTCTCAATTCTTCATAAGAGAAACAACCAAAAAACAATAATCACCAACCCTTTAGCAGTGTATGCGAGGGGGTATATATACAATAGGTCTTACAAAATATCTCAATGCTGAGTCATTTGATACATTAACTGTGCTCACAAAATTTTACAAATATCAGATAGGAAAGTTATTGCTAGTCTGAGTGTAAGATAAATGGTCTTTAATGCTGTCAGGCCTCTTCTTGACCTTTGGAAGAGAGTGAGTCAGTTGAGCGTTTCTGCTTTAATGATTGATGTGAATGATGTGTCTTTATGCTCTGTCATGCTGAAGCTTTTTCTCGGCCCTACTACCTGTAGCTGTCGTTGTTGTTCCTGGTGGCTGAATCTTCATGCTGAGGTGCCTCATTCCACCTTTCTGTCATAGTATGTGTATCACACTTTCTGAAGGTGATGACTTATATATTTTGATGACAAAATTCAGATGAAGCCTCTTGTTTATAATAATAATTGTATCATGGAGGCCCACCAATCCTGCATAGGAAATTGATGCCTAAAAATTGCATCCATGGTCTCATCTGCCTCTGTGTACTTGTAGAAATTTGGAGGCGTTTCAAACAGATGGTTAATCTCATTCATAATAAAGAATAGATTTTCTATTCTGTCATAGAGACTTTGACTAGATGTTGGTCCTGTATCCTGGGAGCTGCTTGATCCTTGGCTGATCTGATTTGTAGCAAATGTGTTCACCCTCTTAGCATAAACTTCATGTGATAGAAGTTTTCCTGCACTGTTGAGTAAGTTGGGGAGACCTCTGCCCTGTAATGCAACAACCTTATCCATGAACCTGTTTACCTCTGCTTGCATATCTTGGCTCCTTCTGTCCAATGTCTGTACCAGGCTTTTCAGTGTGAGGACCCTCTTAACTAGATGGATAGTCTCTATCCTGCTGGTGATCCCAATTGCTGCCAGCTGAGGGCCTGTCCTGTTATTGAGCACATTGATCAATCTGTTGCCTACCTCAGGCATACTTCTTAGAGATGCCCTTGCTCTATGCACTTCCCTTTGTGCTTTACCTATGAGCTCCATCTGCTCATGAATGTTTTCAATATATTGCCATTGGTTCGTTATTGATTGACCAATGTGGGTCCACAAAACTCTTCTGATCTCACCCACCACTTTGTCAAGGGTGAGCTCCTTCTCCAGCTCTTTGATTCTTTCCTTGAGATTTTTTATTTCTCTCCCTTTCTCAGCCACATTATGCTTTGATTTATCATATTTTTCATTTAATTTGGCCAACTCATCCTTGGCTCCATTTAGTTCTGTCATCTGGGCCTCTAGGGCTTGGACCTCATTTAACAATTTCTGCATGTCCAAGCTTGGAGCTTGCTCTGTAGAGGCTGTTGCTTTTGATGTTGATGGTGCTGCTGCTTGTTAACACCAAGGTTGTTCCCTATGACTCCCAAGGGAATACGGCCGGGGTAACCACTAACCAATCTTTGGATTACAACTTCTATCTCAGTTGTAATCAGAGAGGGCTCTCTCTATAGGTTTGTCTCTGTTCTGTGGTGATATTAGGCTAGTTATGAAGTAAAGGTTTTTGGTTTATGTTTGGTTGGAAGGATGTCTTTCTGTACTTAAAGTGGAGATCTGCAGATAAAGTTAGTCCATTGGGCAATGGAGTCTGTGGCTACTGGTTTCTTGAGATCTTGAGTTTGAGCAGCTGGAGTTACAGGGCCATTTAGGTACTTCATGAAACAAACTTGAATTTATGATGGCGGAATATGAACAACTAGTGAAAAGCAATTAAGAATTTTCCACTAAGATGGGGTGTCAGAAGGAGATGTATTCCTCAGGAGCAGACTTGAATTCCTGAAACAATAATCACTGTGAAAAGTATAGTGTGAAAGGGTAGCATTTAAGAATTACACCTTTATTACTATAACTTGAAGAAAAACATTCAGAATAGCTTAGATTGAGTTCAGGGTAATCTGTGATTAAATCCTGGAACTATTCTTTTTCCTTGCTATAAACTGTAAGACACAGGAACATGAAAGAGATATGAAAGATAAAAAAACACATAACAAAGAGTTATAAGAAAAACTTATTGTGCCATGAGATACGAAGGAATCCTGCAACTTTCAGCTAAACACCAGAAAACATCAAGCAACACAGAGCTTTTGAAATTCCATCATCCTTTTTATTACTTCTCTGAGAGTTATAGTAAAAGAACAATAGAATTGATATGAACAATATCTGACATCCAACGTCCAACCCCTGCTAACTTATGCGAGGGGGAATATATAGAAGTGTTTCATACAAAATATCTCAGGCATTGAGTCATCTGAGAAATAAAATATCTT
>APFE030196467.1:75956-94998 GCA_000404065.3 Pinus taeda
AAACAGTTTGGACAAACTTCTTTCTCTATTCTACAACAGAAAATTGAAACATGGCATTATCCAGATTAGACTGTTGGACCATCCATCAAAATTTAATAAACATGAAGGCATGTACACACCTTGCCTTTCCTTGGAAATATGGGATCTTTGTATTAGCAAAGCAGAGCATATTTGGCATTTGTATTTGCCCATCATGAAATATGAAACCTATTGGTATAGGTATCCAACACTATCGTCTAGACAAATACCTTCATCAACAAGGTTTTTCAAAAGGATCATCAGATAGCAATCTTTATATAAAAATTGAAAATAACAAATTGCTAATACTTGTTGTGTATGTAGATGATATCATCTTTGGCAGCAATGAAGAAGCTATGAGTCAAATCTTTGCCTTGGTGATGTAGAAAGAATTCGAAATGTCTTTGCTTGGAGAACTAACATATTTTCTTGGTTTACAAATCCAACAAAATAAAGGCGGTATATTTTTATCTCAAACCAAGTATCTCAAGTAGATCTTGAAGAAGTATGGCATGGAAGATTCGAAACCAGTATGCACTCCTATGGTCACAAGATGCAACCTCAGTTCAAATGATGAATCAGCAGCAGTGCATAAACCAACCTATAGGTCCATGATTGGAATTCTTCCCTATTTAATAGGTACCTGACTAGACATCATGCATGCAGTAGGAATGGTTGGAAGATTTCAGGAAAATTCTAAGGAAACTCATCTTCAAGCAGTAAAGAGAATTTTCAAGTATCTTCAAGGAACTCAAAATTATGGCCTATGGTATCCTAGAGATGTAGATCTCACTCTTCATGCTTATACAAATGCAGATTGGGCTGGAAGCATGGATGATAGAAAAAGCACTAGTGGTGGTGCATTCTTTGTGGGTTCCAGATTAGTATCTTGGTTCAGCAAGAAACATAGTTCTATTGGATTATCTACAACTGAAGCAGAATATGTGGTTGCTACATCCTGTTGCACTCAACTCCTTTAGATGATGCAAACCTTGCAGGATTTTCAAATCACTTGTACACTACCTATCTCCATCTTATGTGATAATGCAAGTGCAATCAACATTTCAAAGAACCCAGTCATGCATTCAAAGACCAAGCACATACCAATCAAGTATCATTTTCTCCGGGAACAAGTGCTGAAACAAAAGGTCAAGTTGGAATATGTTCCCTCCAAGGAACAAGTTGCTGATACTTCACCAAACCATTGCCCTGGGAGACATTTGAATACCTCAGACAGAAGCTATGGGTTGTTGATGCATCATCCTGGTGTTGAATCTTGTCTGTTGTACGCAGGTGGATACACATACATTTGCCGGTCTATGTGGGTCAAATGGGTCTATCAAAGATCATCTGGCACAGGTTGAGGGGGAGCATATATTCTTCTAATGATGCATTGTTGGCATTACCTTAGAAGTCCTTGGTTTTATTTCTCAAGAGTTTTCTAGTGGAGTAGATCAATGTGTGCTGGTCTGAAGGTTGATTCTGCTGATAGTTGTTCTTATCTCTATGTCATGTTCTTCTTTTCATATCAAGGTCATGTAACAACCTATTTTGGTTTCCCCACTATGCCTGGGATGAATGAGTTTTGTCTATCTTGTGTATTCCCACTTGGATGGGAGATGGATGTACGTATGAGTCTTGATGATAGGAAGGTTACTTATAATGTATTGAGTCATGTTCTTTCTTGTAGAACATCTTTTTGCAAACAACATTTCAGCACAGAACATATACAAAGGGGTAGCTCGTTTAGAGTTTTCAGCAGGTACTCAGGGGGAATATGGTAGCCTTCTCCTTTTCCCTTGATGTCAAAGGAGGAGAGTGATTGGTTGTTGTTGCCATCAAGTCCAAAGGGGGAGATTGTTGGCATTATGATACATATGTTGTACTTGATGGCAAACCACTCATCTCAGATGATAAATTATAGTGTAGCAAAGTTCACGCACTTTCATGCAGAGAAAAGTTCATGCAGAGAAAAGTTCCTTTCATGCAGAGAAAAGTTCACGCACTTTCACATAGAGAAAAGTTCCTTTCATGTAGAGAAAAGTGCACGCACTTTCCTGTAGAGAAAAGTTCACGCACTTTCATGCAGAGAAAAGCACACGCACATGGGAAATCTTATGGTTGGTTCATGGTATTAGTTCGACAGTTTTTTATCCTATGGTTTTGGTCTGTTTTATTTAGTCCTTGGTATTTGAACCTATGGTTTTGGGCCATGGTATCTCGTCATAACTGTTGATCCCAAGTATTGGGTCCATGGTATTGAATTGTTATGGTTTTTGGTCCGTGGTATTTTGAAAGGCCTAAGGCTATAAAAGAGGAAGGAGATCATTTGGCAAGGCATCTTCTGAATCATTGAATATCAGATAAAGTGCTAGATCTGGAATACTATGATTAGGTTATGGTGTAGATCTGGATCTGAATGAAGAAGGAACCTGAGTGCAAGGAGAAGGATAAGTTCTATTGATGGGTCAAAATCTTAAGGCTGGAATAGTGGTATCTCTATATGGTTTTTATCTGCGATATGTGGCGCACGCTTGATCTATAAATCTGATAATCTGGGTTAACTAATATCTGAATGTTTGAAAGATTGAATTTATAGATTTGTACGCAGGTTCAGTAAAGAGAAGGCATGTATACACGTTGTTCTTGTAAGGGAAAGTCACGTATATGCTGGTCGGTATTAACACAAAAGCGTATGCACGCAGGTTTCTGAATAATGAAGTACCGTACATCTCTTGATTTATGTTCTAGCTGCTTTTGTTTATTGCTACAATGTTCTGGGTTCAGAAGTGGGGTGTGATTAATGTTATTATGATCTGGGTATAGTTGTCAGAGAAGTGTTTATTTTGATTCAATTTTGATTGGTGAAAAGGTGATTGGTTGTTGCAGAAATTCTTGATGTTATTTGTGGATCCTGTTTGTTACCTATATCAATAGGTTTCATATTTCATGATTGGTTATAAAAGGTCCAAATATGCTCTGCTTTGATGATGCAAAGATCCCATATTTCCATAAGGAGACAAGGTGTGTCTATATCTTGATAAGGACTTAATTTTGATGGATGGTCCAACAGCCTAATCTGGATCATGCCATGTTTAAATTTCCTGTTGTAGAATAGAGAAAGAAGTCTGTCCAAACTATTTAATCTTGGCAGACAAGTAGTTCAGGTAGAGAAGAAAGGTTCCCAATAGTTTAATCTGGGACCTTGGAAGAAATAAGGCTAGAATCTGATAGAAAATCAAAGGGAAAAAGCCAGAAAAAGAAAAGGCACACAAAGTGTAGCTGGGTAGGTAGATGGGGTTGCAGAAGTGATATTCAGTTCAAAATTTGACTTTGATGGTCAAAATGAGAGAAGCAAAACAAAGAAGCATGTCTAACCTCCCTTCCTTCCCTTTTTCCATTTGTTACTAACATCCCCTCATGAGTTAAAATGCAGGGAAAGATTTATGGTTTCATGGATGTTCTTCATCCTTTAAAGGCCACATTTCCTATGTAAAAATCTTTTCATTTTGATCTACTCCCTAAACTAACTGTATTTCAAACAAACTCAGTGAGATTCCCCCTCACTTACCCCCTTCATCCATATTAACCTCTAATTCTACTATGTAACTCCCCTATCTTACCCTTCCCCTACTAGTATTAACACCATGGTGTATAAACCCCAAAGTTTGTATAAATATCCCTCCCCTTGGCATTATAGCCATATGTTCTTTTAAAAACGGATCAAAATGACACCTGGTCACATTGATGAACCTCCATTTCATCTCTCTCCCTATTCCAAGTCATTTCACTCATTAAACCTTCATCTACAAAGAAAGACCCTATAAAAACCCCTTCCTACCCATAACCCCTTTTGAAATTATGGAAAAACCCAAGAAATCCCGAAAAACCCATAAAAACCCACTATTCCAAGGTTGCCCGCCCGAAGTATTTAAGCGAATATTTTAATCGGCTGGCGGGTCCCTCCCCAACCTGCACGACCCATTGGAGGACCCGCTAGCCGTCCGATCTCTGCCGCCCAGATCTTACGGTGGGCGGTCAATTTCGCTCCCCGACCTGCCGACCTTTAGCGTCCGGGGAAAGCGGTTTTCCGCCCCGTACAGGGACGCGTGGTGGGCGGTGGGATTGTTCGGAGCCCCCCTCCCCGATACCGCCTTTGCCCAAAGGTGGTGCGGGGAACCCGCTTACCGCCATCCCTGTTACCACCCTCCCTCCTATGTCATGTGCACGTCATCCTGACGTCACCTCGCTTATGACCGCCACCGTGTCCTGCCACCCTGGCTCACACCTCGGCGCCACGTCACTTCCGTACCTGGGCCCCACCATGACATCATGCTGACATCATCGGCGGAAAAGTGCCAAATGCACACTTTTTGCAAATTTAACGTTATAAACGACCAAATGAGCCGTTTTCAGTCATTTTCACGTGCAAAAGAGGTAGCCGTTGTCGACCAGCTGCCGCGAAATTTGTCCTCCAGCCATCAAATTCAACATTTCAACCACTACAAGTCCAGAATTCGACGGCATTAAGCCTCCACAGCCCGGCCCGCAAGCTTCCAAGCCAGTTTTTCTAGGTATTTCGCCAGTTTTCCCACTTTGCCCATGCATTTCAATTCTCTGTAAAAATTCACCATTAAAAGACTGGTAAAACTCCTGAATTCAGCTCTGCCTGTTACCTAAAGTAAACCCAAGCAACCTGCACCACCCCTGAACCATAATTTGACATTGGAGTGCTCATTCCACGGGTTGAAACCGTAAAATTGCCCCCGAGGTGCTCAGCATTGTTCCCTTTTGCCAAGTACAGGCCACCTGCATTCTTACTAGAGAAAAATCACTATCTCTGCAACTTGCCATTAGCAATTCACATCCCTGTGAAATTTGCAGCAAACTACAAAAGCCAGCTTGCATTTTCCACTGAAAGAAGGACACCAGACTGTGTTTACAGTTGACCTGCTGCTAAAGTCTTTAAGGACTTGTCAAACCATTACCTCTACCTGTACAGATTTAGATTATATCATGGCAGCTTCTGCATCCTCATCCCTCAGTGTGGCCCCACTGAATCAAACAAATAAGGAGTTGGAGGCCTTGCCATTCGTTGACAAGGATTGTCTCATTGAAGACTTTGAGGGAAACAGGGACTTCTTGTAGACCTTCACTCAACTGAGGGAAGACTATAAGGATGGGCATGCTACACATGGGATTTCGAAATCAAACCTACCCTATTACTGTCTCCCAGCTGTGAATGTTTTCCCTGAAATCATTCACCTATGTGCTGAACACTATGATGTGCAGCACAGAGCTGTCAATACTCCATCAGGGAGGATCCTTTACTACCTAAATGCTGAGTCCATCAAGAAGATGTTACAGTTTGATCAGACAGAGTTGCTGATCCCATTCTCCATGAGTTATTTGGTGGAAGCTGGTGACAAGATGACTAGTGAAGAGCTGCAAAAGGTCACCAGGACCTTCATGAGACCTGAGTGCCAGCCTACAGGGCCACCTCCTTATGTGAATGTACATTTCAATCATGTAGGCAGGCTGTTACTAGACATGATAGCCTATGTGTTGGGATACCAAAACAGTGAGCATGTGGATAAAGCCATGCTAGTGTTGCTGTTTGTTTACAGCCCATGCCAACCCCTTGCCCGAAAGTATAACTTTGCTAAGTTCATAGCCAATAAAATTCATGATCAGTTGAGCAAAGAGGATAGAAAGGGGGTCTTCAGATACTCAGCTTACATCTACCATCTGTTCATGTTTCATCATTCTGAAGCCTTCCCATGCTACCTTAGAAGGCTGGATCATAGAGGGGAGAGAAGATCTGTCATCTTCTGGACCTCAGTTTATCACAAGGTCACAAATTCACCCTATACCTACTGTGAATTTGTTGACCAGTTTGTATACCCAATCTCTTGCATGCTGATGAAGTCCCCTCCTCCCAGGATATCTAATGAGATAAAGAAAGCTCTACAACTTTCTAAGAATAATAAAATAGGTGACTGGTACCTATATGAACACCAAACTGTATTCAGGGTCTATGGATGTGAGCTCTGTCCATACAGGCTCCCCAAATATGTACCTATGAGGTTGTTTGCCTTGAGTATTACAGGCAATTATTCAGTCAGACCTCACCCACTTCCACAGCTCCCAGAAAAAAGGCCCACCTTAATTTCAAAAAATGAGTTGGGCCCCTTCATCATGAACAAGAAGGAAGGATGGGAAGTGCAGACTTGATCCTTAAAGACAATACAAGCTGTCCTATAGTTTTGATGGGTCCATTATGACCTAAGGTTTCCTCACTGCTAGGAGAAATAAGTATTGGCTCCTGGGTATAGCATTGCCACACCCACACATAGAAAAATATGCAACTTACAGAATGCAGCTGGACACTCTAGTTGAGAGCTTAACTGAAGAAGAAAGAGTGCTTAAAAATATGAAAGAGCTTGAGAAGACAATTGACCTGGATTATGTGCAGCAGGTACCTTTCAGACCGCCTCACTCAGTAGGAGAAGGGACCTCGGTTACAAGGACTGCACCACAGGCACCTTCTACAACAACAGCAGCAATAGACAAAGGCAAAGGCATAATGGGTGCAGAGGATGAAGCAGGAAAGGAATAGTCAGCCCCTCAAACAGAGCAGCTGAAAGAGCAGCAAACAGAGCAGCTGAAAGAGCAGCAAACAGAGTAGCTGAAAGAGCAACAAACAGGGCAGCAACAAGGACAAACTATTCTGCCACAGACTGGGCTGCCAGAAACCCCCATAATTCAAACACCACCACCTCAAACTGAGCCATTGACTGCCCCAGTTTTGCAGACCCCAGCACATGAAGAAAGGGGAATAAAAAGAGAAAGAGAAGAGTCCACTCCTCTCAGTGGATCCTCCCACCAGCAAGAAGCCAAAAGGCAAAGGACAGACTCCCCAGAGGTGGAAGACATTACTGAAGATGTCTTGAACAGTACGGCAAAGGACAGGGAGGGCAGCTAGCACACAGGGACAAGCTCCTTTCAGCAGGAGAAAACTTTACATATTGGCTTGGAGTTGTCCTCTCCATCACAACAAAGCAAGAAGCCCAAGAGCACCAAGGCTTGTTTTAAGCAAATAAAGGCTCAGAATGAGCTATTGAGGGCTGAGGTATACAAACAGTTCATAGATGCTACACCAGCCCTGCAAGAGAGATTGATGTCTGTTTATGACATCCAAGAAGAAAAAATGATATTCAGTCATTTTAAGCCCAAAGGGCTGCAGCCTAAGACAGCTGCATATTTCATAAAGACAAGGGTGGAGGTCCTTGCTAAAGACATACATCCCATGGACCAGATTGAACTCCACAAGCAGACTGGGGAGATGGTCTATGCCACCTTGGTAGAAAAGGCCACATTGGCCCATGAGCTAAAAGAGTCCTTAAAGAACACCAACACTCAGCTAGATATTGAGAGGATGTCCTCTAAGGCCAAGGACAATAGAATAAAGTCTCTTGAGGATATCATTATTGATCTAGGGCATGATCCTAGTGATCCGACAGGTGTAAAGGCCCTCATGAAGAAGAAGGGTGATGATCTCAATGCATTAAGGAAGAGATTGAAGCTGCAGCCCACCGAGCACCCTCAAACAACTGAGCTTCAAAAGAAAAAACAGGCTGAGGACCAGCTAGACCTCTTATTGCAGCAGGATCAGAGGATCCGTGAATTGTAGAAAGAGCTAGAAGGAGCAATACAAGACAAACAAGGAGAATCTACTTCCCAAGCTCCTCCAACTACTTCCACAACAGCAGCAACATCAGGGGCAACAATGGCCCCCACAACAGAAGCAGCAGGCACATCAGCAACCCAAGAGGCCAATCCAAGTATAGAGGAATTGACCAAGGCTGTCAAAGAGATGGAACTCCAGGCCAATGAAATAAAGAAAGCCAAGGAGAAATTGGCAGAGATGGAGTCCAAATATGACAAGTCTAAGGTAACTGTGGCAGAGCAGGGCAGAGAAATAAAGGCCCTCAAGGACAAGATAAAGGCCTTGGAAAAAGAATTGAATCTAGAAACAGCCATGGCCGAAATAAAAAGGATCTTATGGGCCAAAATAAGCAAATCCATCACCCAATAATGGAAATCAATAAAAACGATACATCAGCAGATGGAATTGCTGGGCCAAGCACATATAGAAATCAATAAGGCCAAAATACTGCTGGGAAACAGACCAGAACAGGCCAACAGAATAATAGACTTCCTAAACAGGCAGGAGCAGGAGGAACTGGTAGCCATAGGTATCCCCAATAGAACAGAAGTCGTTCTCACTGCCAAGAAAGTTCTCACTCTCAGGAATTATGTACAAGCTGTGGAGAGGAAGTGCTATGAGATCACAACAGGTGTGGAGGAATTCAAGGTCAAGTTGGCAAAACTGCAAGCAAAAGGCCTGCCCAGCCTCCTAACTGGTGCAGGAAAATTAGTCTCCCAGGATCAGTTTGCCAACAGAATGGCAACATATATTGAGAATCAGATTACTGCATCTAGCAGTACATTTTAACAGACAGGGCCTCCCTCAGGACAGAGTTTATATGATAAACTAGGAGGCCTATTCTTTATTGAAAATGAAGTGAACCACCTTTTTGAGACTCCTAATTTTTATAGGTATACAGAGGCCGATGAGACCTTAATAAAGATTAGGAGGCATCAGATGCCTAAGGAAGACTGGTGGCAAGCAATGCTTCAAATTCTGCCACGGTAGCTCCAGTTGTTCGGTCACTGCCAGCTCCAGGTCAATACAAGACAAACAGAAGGATAAAGTGAGCATTAAAAGCAGCTGAATGCTGACTCAGCATGTAGACTATGACGGCTAACCAAAAGATAAAGAAATGCGCAAATTTTGGCGGTGTACCCATAGCCAACTCCAAGAGCCACCAAGTCAGTAGTCTCTGAGCATTTTCTGACAGCTAAGGGACTAAAAGTGATTACAGCATTTACTCTCTCAGCGGCTGCACTCCAGCAGTTGGTTGAGCATTTATGGAACATTTACTCTCCATTCAGATATTTTCTTATGTAAATTTTGTATATATACTCCCCTTAGTAACGCATAAGGGGTTGGTAATTTTTACTTTGAGGCATGTATACTCTGTACTTTCAGAAAAGTTTAATACAAAGAGCAATTTCAGCTCAGTGATTTCCTGGAACTCTGGTGTCTTGTTGATAATCTAAGTGTTGTCGCAGAATCCCTGTGTTGTCTGGTGGAATGATATGTTTTCTTTAAACTCTGTTCTGTTTCCCTATGTTATTTCATTTTCATGTTTCCATCATATCTGGAGATAAAGAAAAAGAATAGTTCAGGACATATTTCTTCGCACCCTGTGCTCAATCTTATATTGCTATAAATGTTTTCTTCAGGATTAAAACAGACATGAATTCTTAAATGCTCATGTTATATTTAGTTCCATGTTGTGAATGTTATCTAGAAATTATTAAATGCTTCCAGGTAACAATTGCTTTCTTTTCATATCAGTTTATAGAAAGATCCTTAATTGCCTTTCTTATACTGAACATATCATACCCAAACTCAATTTCAAAGAATTATTCCTCAGACAATTATCTCGCTCTGCAGCTTTCATTACAGGTATCAACACAGCACACCAAACCAAAGGACCACTGACTCCATTGCCCAATGTCATGCAAGATTCTGGTAAGAGCATACACGTTTTGACTGAACCTTTCTAACCAAACAATTAAACCAATGTTGAGCTTCACATCTAGCCTAAAATACCATCAAAACAGAGACAAATTATAAAGAGAGAGCCCTCTTTGATTACAGCTTGGCTAGAAGCTGCAATCCAAAGATTGGTTAGTGGTTACCCCGGCCGTATTCCCTTAGAGTCAAAGGGAACAACCTGGGTGTTAACATAATTGGCGACTCCGCTGGGGACTCTTTAGGATTTTTCAATTACTATCTATCTCCCATAGGCACCATCAAGCCTGAAACTAGCCAAGAGGCCTTAAAACTGTTGCTGTATCACACTGACAGCTTTAGGGAAGAGCTTGTTAGGGAATCTCCATCTTAGCTCTGAAATATATATAGCCATTCCAAAATCCTCATCCAGTCCTTACATATATAAAACTTCTTATAAACATCCCAAAAAAAAAAACAGTTAGAAACTGGCTACTAAGAAAAATCCACGGCATACTAGGGCAAATCCTGACCCTAATCCACCCATCATTATTGATAATCCAAACACCATCCCAAGAAACTTCAGGAAGCAACAAGGGCAGGATCAGCTCGCTGTTTTGACCTCGGTTGCATATTTTCCCAACCTTTCTACTCCACTTAAAGTCCTCTTTCGGTCTATTCCAAGTTCCCTAGTTCACCATCTACATCTCAAAGCCCTACTCCCCCATCTTCATCCACTGCACATATTCCTTTGAACCACACTTTAGGTTCAGCCTCACCTGTTACCCCTGTCACACCCACTGTTCCTATCAACTTAGCAACCCTTGTTAATCCCTTGTACCTTGTAAATATGGCAAGATATGCACCCTTGCAGTTGCCTGCCAATCCTGCAGCTTTGCCTCAGGATTACCAAACCAAAATCACTTACTTTGACTCCACTGGTCCTTACTCTGCCACCCAACATGCCAAGAGGATGCAAGATCACTTTGAAAACTATGAAATAGATGATGACAGTGTGAGGATGAGAATCTTTGTCCAAAGCTTGGCAGGTGATGTTAGAACCTGGTTCAGATCACTTGCTGCAAACACTATCACAACCCCTGATGAGCTCTATGAAGCATTCACTAAAAGATGGGAGAAAAAGAAGGACCCCTTACATATTCTTGGTGAATATGAGACAATCAAAAGAGGCCCTCAAGAAACTGTTCTGGAGTATTGTGCTAGATTCAACAATGTGTACAATGCAATACCACAAAACTTGAGACCCCCCCTAATTTGGCCTTGTACAAATTCCCTGATGGATTTGATTCTGACATGGCATTTCAGTTGAAGGAAAGAGAACCTGAAACCCTTGAAGACACTCAAAAGGCTGTTGTCACAGTGGAAGCAAACCTGATTGCCAAAAGAAACAGGGCAAGGTTAGAAAAGAGAAGCATATACAAAGAAGAACCTACAGCCTTTGATCAAAAACTTGATGCCATACTCGATAGCATGAAGAGATTAGGTGATAGAGTGGAATCAGTCGAAAGAAAAGCATCATGGGAAGCTCCACAAAACAACCCTCCTAGGAATCCAAATTTTAGGAGAAACCCAAACCCAAACAGTGGTAGGCCTAATCCCGATCCAGAAATCAGACCTCCATTTCAAGAGAACTATGCTGAAGCTTCCACATCAGCTGAGCTCAATGAAGACCCTGAGATTAATTTGATAGGTCTAGATGGTGAAAGCCAAGTTTTCTTAAACCAAGAAGATCATGAGAGTGATGAAACCAAACTGATCCAAACTAAAGCAGGTGAATCCTTTGATTTTAAACAAGGCTATGACACTACTGTTTATGAAGTCCATAAACAATACAAGCTAAGGAGAAGAACAGTGAATGTAAACCAGCCTGAAAAGATAAGGGATAATCAGCAGCCTAAAAGAGTCATAGTCATAGAGCCTAATGACAAAACAAATTTACCTACAAAAGAAGTGGTCATTGAAGAGGTCACTAAACCACGGTCCTTGAAAGATCAACCTATGGCGACTTCACCTTCTCAACCTGATTCAAGTATTACTCCCCAAGAGATGAGTAACACAGATAAGCCCCAAAGTCGAGATAAAAATCAAGAAAAAGACCTAATGGACAAAGAAAAGACTGCTATCCATAACCCTAAGACCCAATCTGAAAGGCCCTTTGATCTAGGAACTGAAATTGGCAAGCTTAAGGTAGAAATTCCCCTCTCAGAACTAGCCAAGCATGATATCTATAAACTACAGATCAAGAAGTCCCTTCAACTCACCAGCAACAAGGATGATGTCAATGTGCTGGATGATACCCCAGAACTTCTGTTTGGGCTAGAAGTGGATGGAAAAACAGGAGTCATAGGGGCATTACCTTTTTATGTCAGCTTACATATTCATGATAAAATATTGCACAATGCAATGTTTGATTCAGGTGCCTCTCATAACTTCATGCCTAAAGCAGTCATGGAAAGACTGAATCTAGACATAACAACGCCATACAAGGACCTGTTCTCCTTTGACTCCAGCCAAGTCAATTGTTTAGGTCTCATAAAAGACTTATGTGTGTCCCTGGTTCAATACCCAAACAAAACAATTCTAATGGATGTGGTAGTTGCTGATATCCCACCTAAGTATGGGATGCTGTTATCAAGATCATGGGGAGCTAAAATCCAAGGTTCCCTACAATTAGACATGTCATATGCCACTATCTCTGTCTTTGGGCAACCAAAAAGACTGTACAGAGAAACCCTCATGAAATACATGGTCAACAGTGAAGAAAAGCCTCAAAACTTTCCAATATATGCTGTCCATTCAGACATAGGCTCATACATTCTCTTTAATAGCAGCACAATCCTCTCAAAGAACAACGTTGAAACTGAGATACTCATACAAGAGGAAGACTCTGATGAAAAAATTACCATTCACAAAACAACAGTAAATCAAATACTAGACACTGTTGATAATCTAAACATCAAGCATACTAAAGCAAGTGATGAAACTGTCCTGGAAGACAAGCCAGAAGAAAAACCAAAACTTACGTTACCAGCCCATGAACAGATCATTAAAACTCCTTCCCAACAGGACATTCTATGGTTCCTTGAATTTGATGGCTCAGTCAACAAGTTAGGGGCAGGAGCTGGAGTTTGGGTACACAATAGAGAAAATAGCTATGCGGAAGGCAGAGCCTATAGATTAAACTTCAGATGTACTAATAATATGGTAGAATATGAAGCTCTTTTACTAGGCCTTAAGTTAGTAAAGTTTTTGCAAGCTGCCAAGGTTTCGATCATGGGTGATTCAGATTTAGTTATCCAACAAGTAAAGGGAAATTTTGTCACCAATGACAAAAGACTAAGGACTTATAGGTCTGCTGTTGTTGACAGACTAAATGTTTTCTCTGAATTCCAAATCACTAAAATCCCTAGAAACCAGAATTTGCATGCTCATAGTTTGGCCACATTTGCAAGTACCTGCAAGCTGCCTTTTGAACCCCATCACTGTTTTACAGCTGAGGTGAAACATAGACCCTCTATTCCAAACAATGTGAATGATTGGCAAGTATTTGAGGATGACAAGCAAATAAACCATTTTTTAACTCTGCAACAAGAATTTGCAGGATTAAATATTGACACTAGTACAGCAAGTCAATCACAAATGCCTAGCACAGCAAGTCAATCACAAATACTTGGAAGAGAAAGTCAATCACAATTACTTTTTCAAAAGAGTACTCACCCAATGTCACCCAGAACAGCAAAACAACTGCTAAACCCAACCATTTTCAACATGGATAACATTCAGCAAATTCAAGCAATCAATTGTGAAGAAGTGGCCAATACTGAGACTGAAATCATAGAGTTGAAAGACAATTTTTTACCCACAGGCCTGACTCCACTAGAGGACATTTTTGACTCAAATGATATTCCCAGAAAACCAAACATGCAGCCAATAAATGCAGCCATTGAAGAATGCAACATTGGTACCTTTGACAAGCCCAAAATAATTAAATTGTCCGCTTCTTTACCTCCTGACCAAAAGCCCAAATACATTGACCTCTTTAAATAATTCCAAGATGTTTTTGCATGGAGTTATGAGGACCTGAAGTCCTATGACACCTCTGTTATCCAGCATACTATCCCTCTCAAGCCTGATCAAAAGCCCTTTAAACAAAAACTGAGGAGAATCAATCCAATGCTTCTCCCATCAATGGAACAAGAGGTACAAAAATGTTCAAAGCAGGCATCATAGCACCAATCAGATTCTCTGAGTGGATCTCCAACTTAGTCCCTACAAGAAAGAAAACTGGGGAAATAAGGCTGTGTGTGGACCTAAGAAATCTGAACCAAGTGTCCCTCAAAGACAATTACCCCTTACCCAAGATGGATCACATTCTCCAGAGAGTGGTAGGGGCCTCAAGGATCTCATTACTGGATGGATTTTCAGGCTTTAATCAGATCCTGGTACACCCTGATGATCAGGACAAAACAACATTCACTACCCCATGGGGAACCTTCAAATATGTGAAAATGCCTTTTGGATTGAAAAATGCAGGGGCAACATTTCAAAGAGCCATGGATATTGCTTTTTCCAAAGAGATTCATGACTTTTTAGTCATCTACTTGGATGACCTTACACCTTTCTCAAAATCAGACCAAGAACATATAAAGCATTTGAGACAGATCTTTCTAAAATGCAGAAAATATGGAATCTCCTTGAATCCCAAAAAATCCCTGTTTGGCTTAGAGGAAGGTAAATTATTGGGCCACATCATTTCTAAAGATGGCATTAGAATAGATCCAGATAGGATACAAGCTATCCTACAAATGCCCCACCCAAGAAATGTCAAAGAACTGCAAGGATTCTTGGGAAAAATCA
Organism: Pinus taeda; assembly: GCA_000404065.3. Taxonomy (NCBI): domain Eukaryota; kingdom Viridiplantae; phylum Streptophyta; class Pinopsida; order Pinales; family Pinaceae; genus Pinus; species Pinus taeda. The sequence goes on from APFE030196467.1 coordinate 90,499, forward strand.
ATTTCTTGAGGAGGTTCATCCCAAACTTAGCAGAACTAAGCAGACTATTAAATAACATGCTGAAGAAAGATTCAAAGGTCAAATGGACTGTTGAAGCCAATCAGGCCTTTGAAGGTATAAAACTGGCCCTTACTCAAACCCCAGTGTTGACTAATCCTCAGTTTGACAGAGAATTTATCATTTTCTCTTTTGCCTCCCAGCATACCATTGCCGCTGTCTTGCTACAAAAAGATGATCAAGGAAATGAAAAACCAATAGCTTTCTTTAGCAGAGCTCTCAGAGATGCACCTTTAAAGTATCAAATCATGGAAAAGCAGGCTTATGCTTTGGTCAAAGCCATTAAGGACTTTAGGATTTACATCCTTTATTCACATGTTATAGCCTATGTACCAAGTCCTATTGTCAAAGACATTCTCACCCAAGAAAATTTAGAAGGCAGAAGAGGAAAATGGATTGCCAACATTTTGGAATTTGATATTGATATAAAACCTACCAAACTGATAAAAGGGAAAGGTTTGGCCAAACTAATGACAGAAGCAAATTTTCAAGCCTTAGACATCAACCAGCTGGACAGTGAACAAGAGCTGGCGACTCCAAAGATCAATGTAGCCTTTGAACAATCCCCTTGGTACTCTGATATATGTTATGTATTGCAAAACCTGTGTGCTCCCCCAGGATTGTCCAGAACTAAATGTAGGTTCTTAAAAATGAAAGCTTCTAGATTTTGTGTTATAAATGGAGATCTATTATGGAAAAACCATGAAGGCATATTGCTAAATTGTCTAATTGAGAATGAAACTGACCATATCATAAAGGAATTTCATGCAGGAGACTGTGGTGGACACTTGTACTGGAAGTCCACTGTGGACAAAATACTGAGGGCTGGTTACTATTGGCCCACCATGTTCTCTGATGTCAAGAGATTCACTACCTCATGTCATAAATGTCAAGTGTTTGAGGGAAAGAGACAGCTGCTGCCACTTCCTTTAAGACCTATTGCAACAGAGAGACCTTTTCAACAATGGGGCCTGGATTTCATTGGGGAAATTCATCCCTCATCTTCAGGCCATAATAGATGGATTCTAAATGCCACAGACTACTTCACTAAGTGGATTGAAGCTATTCCATGCAGGCAAGCAAATGATTCCACTATCATTCAGTTCTTGGAGAACAACATTTTGGCTAGATTTGGATGCCCTGACAAAATAATAACAGACAATGCTGCTGCATTCAAATCCAAGAAAATGGTGAACTTCTGCCACAAATTTCACATTACTTTGGGCCATTCTACTGCATACTATCCCCAAGGTAATGGCCTTGCTGAATCATCAAATAAAAGTCTGATAAACATCATAAAAAAGGTATTAGAAGAGAACAAAAAGAATTGGCATAAGAAGCTAGTCAATGCTCTATGGGCAGATAGACTAACAACTAAGAGATCAATTGGGACCAGCCCATATGAGTTGGTCTATGGATTAGAAGCCAAGTTTCCATCATCACTAGGGATACCTGTTATGAAGCTTCTTCAAGAGAGCCAAGCTGAACCAAATGATATGCAGAGAAGAATAAATCAAATCATATGTTTGTAGCAAACCAGAGATCAAGTTTTCAACAGAGTTCAAGTGTTACAAGAAAAGCTGAAGAAGGCCTTTGACAGAAGAACCAAAGCAGAAGATTTCAATGTTGGTGACAAAGTCCTCAAGTGGGATTCCAGAAGAGAAGATAAGGGAAAACATGGAAAATTTGATTCCCTTTGGAGAGGACCATTTGTTGTCCAAGCAGTACAAGGAAACAACACTTATTTCCTTAAAAGCCTCAATGAAACTGATTTGGATGAAGGTCCTGTGAATGACAGGATGCTGAAGCACTATTTTGAATATCACCCATAAGTGCAGCCTAAGTTTCCCCTTGTACATATTCAGATGTATATATTGTTTTCCAACATGTAAAAATGTAATTTCTTACAGTTTTCTTGTAGCTGCCAGCAGAAGGTGAATAAAATCAAAGGTCCACCAAGAAGAGAAACACAATTTTGGCATTTCAAAGCAGCAAAATTCAAGATTGGTAAAAACAGTCAAGAGCTAAGGCAATCTGACCTGCTGTTCTTGGTCTTTCAAATGAAAAACCATCCCCATGTGGAGCCATTGTTTGTTACCTATATCAATAGGTTTCATATTTCATGATTGGTTATAAAGGTCCAAATATGCTCTGCTTTGATGATGCAAAGATCCCATATTTCCATAAGGAGACAAGGTGTGTCTATATCTTGATAAGGACTCAATTTTGATGGATGGTCCAACAGCCTAATCTGGATCATGAAATGTTTAAATTTCCTGTTGTAGAATAGAGAAAGAAGTCTGTCCAAACTGTTTAATCTTGGCAGACAAGTAGTTCAGGTAGAGAAGAAAGGTTCCCAACAGTTTAATCTGGGACTTTGGAAGAAATAAGGGTAGAATTTGATAGAAAATCAAAGGAAAAAAGCCAGAAAAAGAAAAGGGTAGGTAGATGGGGTTGCGGAAGTGATATTCAGTTCAAAATTTGACTTTGATGGTCAAAATGAGAGAAGCAAAACAAAGAAGCATGTCTAACCTCCTTTCCTTCCCTTTTTCCCATTTGTTACTAACATCCCCTCATGAGTTAAAATGCAGGGAAAGATTTATGGTTTCATGGAGGTTCTTCATCCTTTAAAGGCCACATTTCCTATGTAAAAATCTTTTCATTTTGATCTACTCCCTAAACTAAGTGTGTTTCAAACAAACTCGGTGACATTCCCCCTCACTTACCCCCTTCATCCATATTAACCTCTAATTCTACTATGTAACTCCCCTATCTTACCCTTCCCCTACTAGTATTAACACCATGGTGTATAAACCCCAAAGTTTGTATAAATATCCCTCCCCTTGGCATTATAGCCATATTGTCTTTTAAAAAGGAATCAAAATGACACCTGGTCCCTTTGATGAACCTCCATTTCATCTCTCTCCCTATTCCAAGTCATTTCACTCATTAAACCTTCATCTGCAAAGAAAGACCCTATAAAAACCACTTCCTACCCATAACCCCTTTTGAAATTATGGAAAAACCCAAGAAATCCCAAAAAACCCATAAAAACCCACTATTCCAAGGTTGCTCGCCCGAAGTATTTAAGCGAATATTTTAATTGGTTGGCAGGTCCCCCCCCAACCTGCACAACCCGTCGGAGGACCCGCTAGCCGTCCGATCTCTGCCGCCCAGATCTTACGGTGGGCGGTCAATTTCGCTCCCTGACCTGCCGACCTTTAGCGTCCAGGGAAAGCGGTTTTCCGCCCCGTACAGGGACGCGTGGCAGGCGTTGGGATTGTTCGGAGACCCCCTCCCCGATACCGCCTTTGCCCAAAGGTGGTGAGGGGAACCTGCTTACCGCCATCCCTGTTACCACCCTCCCTCCTACGTCATGCGCACGTCATCCTGATGCCACCGCATCTACCCGCCACCGTGTCTTGCCACCCTGGCTCACACCTCAGCGCCACGTCACTTCCGTACCCGAGCCCCACCATGACGTCATGCTGATGTCATCGGCGGAAAAGCGCCAAATGCACACTTTTTCCAAATTTAACATTATAAACGACCAAATGAGCCGTTTTCAGTCATTTTCATGCGCAAAAGAAGTAGCCGTTGTCGACCAGCTGCCGCGAAATTTGTCCTCCAGCCATCAAATTCAACTTTTCAACCGCTACAAGTCCAGAATTCGACGGCATTAAGCATCCACAGCCCGGCACGCAAGCTTCCAAGCCAGTTTTTCCAGGTATTTCGCCAGTTTTCCCACTTTCCCCATGCATTCCAATTCTCTGTAAAAATTCACCATTAAAAGACTGGTAAAACTCCTGAATTCAGCTCTGCCTATTACCTGAAGTAAACCCAAGCAACCTGCACCACCCCTAAACCATAATTTGACATTGGAGTGCTCATTCCACGGGCTGAAACCGTAAAATTTCCCCCGAGGTGCTCGGCATTGTTCCCTTTTGCCAAGTACAGGCCACCTGCATTCTTACCAGAGAAACATCACTATCTCTGCAACTTGCCATTAGCAATTCACATCCCTGTGAAATTTGCAGCAAACTACAAAAGCCAGCTTGCATTTTGCACTGAAAGAAGGACACAAGACTGTGTTTACAGTTGACCTGCTACTAAAGTCTTTAAGGACTTGTCAAACCATTATCTCTACCTGTACAGATTTAGATTATATCATGGCAGCTTCTGTATTCTCATCCCTCAATGTGACCCCACTAAATCAAACAAATAAGGAGCTGGAGGCCTTTCCATTCATTGAAAAGGATTGTCTCATTGAAGACTTTGAGGGAAACAGGGACTTCTTGTAGACCTTCACTCAACTGAGGGAAGACTATAAGGATGGGCATGGTACACATGGGATTTGGGAGTCAAACCTGCCCTATTACTGTCTCCCAGCTGTGAATGTTTTCCCTGAAATCATTCACCTATGTGCTAAACACTATGATGTGC